>JAFLJL010014555.1:27153-59679 GCA_018398815.1 Conus ventricosus | reverse complement strand
CCTGGGTATCCCAATTTCCTAGCAGGAACAATCATCAACCTATAAATGTCATCAGAAATTATCAAGCGCTAGGATAATCACCAATTACATAATCTCGACAAGGATTTCCGAACGCTGCTATACATTGTCTACTGACACAATCCTGCGGAAAACATCTTTGAATACTGACGCACCCCCGTCGACAAAAAACAACCACATACATACATATATACATCAAATGTAGGCTTCTGAGGCACAATTCCCAAGTATCTTAAACACCCTTTTATTCTTATCATCTGCTATTTTTTCTCTTATTTTCCAATCGTAATAACCTATACCAAGTAACACAATCATGAATTCACCCGCAAATCTTTAACAATTGAACAAAAGAACAACTCTTATTAATATAATGATCCCTACTTTTCCTTTCCACCCATCCACCCCAGTTTAGTTCCAAGCGTGAACACCAAAGTGAACTTCTACAAGACGTGTCTATCCGAGGTACCACCACCCGTCACCTATCGATAAACCTCACACACGCCCAGCCACATCACATGCAGTCTGCCCTCCGTACCCGCACGCACCGTGTGACAGTCTCCTTTTGATATTAAAAGTTCCCGTCCTCCGATACCAATGTACACTCAGAAAATAACCAATCTTTATCAAACTTGAAACCCATATTTCTGTACACCAGCGACCACTACCACATACAACATATGTCTTAGCACATCAATGCCGCTGTAACACAACCACCTCTCTGTATCAGTGTAGAACCGAAACGCACATTATGTCATTCCCATATGTACGGTTTTTCCTCGACCTTAAGTTCAAGTTATCTCTTCTCTTCAAACTTCCGCACATTTAAATTTCCTCCTCTTAGTCAAATTCACATAAAAAGAATCTTTGCGAATAAAAATCAAATTAAAAGGAAATCCTCCCGTTCCGGGAACTGAAACACAAAAGTTGATGAAACCATGATATCTACAAACAACCAGCTACACAGCCCTCCAGAATTTCCGCCACTTTACCCGCTCACCTTAGACAACAACAGGAACGACACACAATGGACGACACCCTCAGTCGCCGGGACACTGCCAGACAGCCAACGCCCTGGTACGTGCAGAACCCGTCGCTGAACACCAAACACCGACAGTCAAGACGCGGACGACACACTGGACGACACCCTCAGTCGCCGGGACACTGCCAGACAGCCAACGCCCTGGTACGTGCAGAACCCGTCGCTGAACACCGAACACCGACAGTCAAGACGCGGACGACACACTGGACGACACCCTCAGTCGCCGGGACACTGCCAGACAGCCAACGCCCTGGTACGTGCAGAACCCGTCGCTGAACACCGAAACATCGATCGTCTTCACTCTGGTAGCCAAACCTTCAAAAGTCGGTCGAGGGCATACCGTGAACCCCTGCCCCCAACGGCAGAAACAAACATGAGCACGAGGCCAACCCAACCTTCGCGGATAACGCCTCAGTTCGTACTAACTTGCAGACACACCACGACACTCCGAGTTCACCTCGGAAACTCACAAGACAGCACTCACATTCACGGAATTCCTCGCTCACATCGAAGAACCCCAGTTTCACGAGTGTTTGTTTACACACGTAAACCCCACTATTCCGGCGAGCTTGACACTCTCCTCCCTCCCCCCTCCAAGAGTTAACAGGTAAGCAAATTCCTGGCAGGATTCACGCACTTCACGGTCACTGCCACCTGGCACTGGATGGGCCACACTCCACAATTGTCACCGAGGCGACCTGTGTCAGTTCGTGCGTGACACACACACTGAATCCACGCCTCCAACTCCTCCCTCCCCCCCCCCCCCTCTCCCCACATGCATACTCCGAAATCTGTGCAACCTGAACGCCTATCCATCTCAAGCCCGAGTCCTCCCCATCTTACCCCCACCCATGTCACGCCCTGAAATCTGTTATCCCACCCCCACCCTCGCCGTTACCATCCATTTATGTCAGGCACGGACATCCGTACCCTGCGTTCCCACCAATGTCACGCCCTGAAATCTACGCCCACCTTCGCTTCCCCCTCCCCACCCCATCCAATACCCAACGTATTCCATGATATCCAATCCGCGCCCTCTAGAGCCATCCATGTCACCCCCTGCATCCCCACCTCCCATATCCCCGCCCTTGTCACACCCTGCATACGCGACCGCCATAGCCCCACCCGTATTCGCGTTTTCCATTCCCGCAGGCCATGTACGCTGCATCTGCTACCACTGTACCCTCACCCACGTCACACTCTGCGGTTGCGACTCTGTATCCATGGCATGCACGTCTCCCGTACCCCCAGACGTCATACCTTTCATTCGCCCATTCCACCCCTCCCACGTACGCCCATCCATGTCACGCCCTGGGTCCGCGCCCCTCTACCCCCTCACTTCGTTCGCCCACCCATGCCACGCCCAGCTTACACGATCCGTCCTCCCCTTACGCTCACGCATGTGCATCAACTGCCCCCACCCCCCTCCATCCATCTAACACGCTGCAGCTGCTCTCCCCCCCCCCCCCCCCCCCCCCCATCCAGTTCACACACCAACTTAGTACCCTTCATCCCCTCCCCTCCAGTTCGCACACCAACTTAATACCCTTCATCCCCTCCCCTCCAGTTCGCACACCAACTTAGTACCCTTCATCCCCTCCCCTCCAGTTCGCACACCAACTTGGTACCCTTCATCCTTTCCCCTCCAGTTCGCACACCAACTTAGTACCCTTCATCCGCTCCCCCTTTGCCCCAACAATACACCGACAGCACGCTCTTTGTGTGAGCTTCCTCTGCTCCCAATACACCCACATTGCCATGCCCTTCATCCGCCCCTCTGTCCCAATACATGTCACGCGCTTCATCTGCACCCACTCTGCCACAATACACTCACTATGTCACGCTGTGTATCTGGCCCCCTCTGCCCCAAGACGCACACCCATGTCACGCCTTGCGTCCTTTCCCCTCTGCCCCAATAGACATAGTCACGTCACGCCCTTCATCCACTCCCACTCCGCCCCAACATGTCACGCCTTTCATCCGCCCCTCTGCCACCATAAGACACCCACTTCACGTCTTTCATCATGGCCTCTCTAACCCCAACATGGCCGTGCACATCACGTCTCTTAGTCCACCCTCTGCCCCAAAACATCCACCACGTTACGCCATCTATCCGCCCTGTCTGCCCCAATAAGACATCCATGTCACGCTCTTCATCTACACCTCTCCCCCAGACACCCACGTCACGTCCTTCATCATGACTCCTCTGGCCGAATATTGCCACACACTTTACGCCCTTTATCCGCGCCCCCTCCTGCCCCAAAATATCCACCATCTCACGCCATCAATCCACGCCCCCTCTACCCTAGTAAAGCACCCACCATGTCACACCCTTCATCTGCCCCAATAAGTGATCCGCATCATGCTCCTCATATACACCTCTTCTGTCTCAACACGCCCACCCACGTCACGCCTTCTGCCCAGTGTACTCTCCCATGTCACGCTCTTCATCCCCACCTCTGCCCTTGCAAGAGACCAACATCGCACTTCATCTGCGCCTCGTCTGTCCCAATGCCCATCTACAACACGCCCTTCATCTGCGTCCCCTCTACTCCCAACAGGTCCACCCTGCCACGCCACTTACCTGCGCCCCCTCTACCCCAATAAAAGACCCGCCATATTACGCCCTTAGCCCCAACAAGACACTCACGTCAGGCCCTTCATCTGCACCCTTCTGCCTCAATAGGTCCACCCATGTCACGCCCTTCATTTAATAGAACCACCCATTTCACGCCCTTCATTCAACAGACCCACGCATGTCACGCCCTTCATTCAACAGACCCACGCATGTCACGCCCTTCATCCAATAGACCCACGCATGTCACGCCCTTCATCCAAGAGACCCACGCATGTCACGCCCTTCATCCAAGAGACCCATGTCACGCCCTTCATCCAAGAGACCCATGTCACGCCCTTCACCCAAGAGACCAACGCATGTCACGCCCTTCACCCAAGAGACCCATGTCACGCCCTTCATCCCAAAGACCCATGTCACGCCCTTCATCCAAGAGACCCATGTCACGCCCTTCATCCAAGAGACCCACCCATGTCACGCCTTTCATCCAAGAGACCCATGTCATGCCCTTCATCCAATAGACCCATGTCACGCCCTACATCCAAGAGACCCATGTCACGCCCTTGATCCAAGAGATCCATGTCACGCCCTTGATCCAAGAGATCCATGTTACGCCCTTCACCCAAGAGACCCATGTCACGCCCTTCACCCAAGAGACCCATGTCATGCCCTTCATCCAATAGACCCATGTCACGCCCTACATCCAAGAGACCCATGTCATGCCCTTGATCCAAGAGATCCATGTCACGCCCTTGATCCAAGAGACCCATGTTACGCCCTTCACCCAAGAGACCCATGTCATGCCCTCCATCCAATAGACCCATGTCACGCTCTTCATCCAAGAGACCCACGCATGTCACGCCCTTCATCCAAGAGACCCATGTCACGCCCTTCATCCAAGAGACCCATGTCACGCCCTTCACCCGCGCCTCCTCTGCTCCAATAATTATGTCTACCCATGTCACAGGATCCTCGCCCCATCCCCGTCAAGCAACCGTGATCGCCGAACCCCCACCCATGTTGTACGCTGTATCCCCCGTCCTTCGTACCTGCGGCTGTGTTGTAGGCTGCGTTCATTACCCCGCACCCAAGGCATACCCTGCACCCAAGGCATACCCTGCAGCTGCGTCCCACTTGTCCCCACACTCCATACCCCGTCCTCCACGTCACGACCACCATCCGCGCCCCGTGTATCCCCACACTTCATACCCTGCCTTCCACGTCACGACCAGCATCCGCGCCCATGTGTCCCCACACTTCATGCCCCGCCTTCCACGTCACGGCCACCATCCGCGCCCCGTGTATCCCCACACTTCATACCCTGCCTTCCACGTCACGACCAGCATCCGCGCTCCATGTGTCCCCACACTTCATGCCCCGCCTTCCACGTCACGACCATCATCCGCGCCCCGTGTATCCCCACACTTCATACCCCGTCTTCCACATCACGATCAGCATCCGCCCCCCGTGTATCCCCACCCATCTCCCACCCTGTATCTGTGACTCGCCGTACGCTCGCCGACTGACCGAATGAATGAATGAACGACCGACTGAAGGAATGAATAAGTGAACGACCAACTGACCGAAGGAAGGAATGAATGAACGATTGACAGACCGAATAAATGGCTGAACGACCGACTGACCGAATGAATGACTGAACGACCGACTGACAGAATGAATGACTGGACGACCGACTGACAGAATGAATGAATGGACGACCGACTGACGGAATGAATGAATGGACGACCGACTGACCGAATGAATGACTGAACGACCGACTGACCGAATGAATAAGTGAACACCGACCGACCGAGTATATGACAGAACGACCGACTGACCGAATGACTGCCTGAATGACCGACTGACTGACTGAAAGAACGACTGATCGAATGATTGACTGACCGATTGGTTGACTAACCGAATGAATGACTGAACGGAAACTAACCGAATGAACGACCGACTGAACGAATGAATGAATGAACGAGCAACCAACTGACAGACTGAACAAATGTATGACTAAAAGGACTGACCGAACGAATGAATAACCGAATGACGTAACGAATGAATGATTGAACGACCGATGGAACGAATAAATGACTGAACGACGGACTAGACGAACGAATGTATGAATGACCGACTGAACGAATGAATGAATAGACAAGATACTGACCAACCAATTGCACGAACGAATGACTGAACGACTAACTATCGACTGATCGAATGAATGAACGACCGACCGACTGAACGTATCACTGAGTGAACGAGAGACCGACTGACCAACTGACCGAATGTATGACTGAACGACCGACTGAATGAATGAATAACTGAATGATTAACAACGAAACAAATGTACGAACGAATGACTGAATGACTGACAGAACGAATGAATGACTGTACGATCGACTAACCGACTGAACCTAAGAATTAATGAACGACGGACTGACCGACTAATACATGAATGAATGAACGACCAACTGACCGAACAAATGTACGAACGAATGACCGAACGATCGACCTACCGGCCCGACTGACTGACTGAACAAACGAGCGACCGAACACATTTACGAACGAATGACTGAACGACCTACTGATCGACTGAATGAATGAATGACTGAATGACTGACTGACCGACCAACCGATCGACTGAAAAAAATAAACGACCGGCCATACAAGTAAACGAATGAATGACTGAACCAATGAGTGAATGAACGAGTGACCGACTTTAATGAACGAGCGATCGACTGACCAACTGAACGAATGACTGACTGAACGAGCGACCAGCTGACTGACTGAACGCATGTGTGAAGGACCGACTGACCGAATGAATGACTGAACGACGGACCGAACGAATGAATAACCGATTGACCTAACGATAGAATGACTGAACGAATAAATGACTGAACGGCCGATTCAACGAACGAATGTATGAATGACCGAATGAATAAATGAACGACCGACCGACCGACCGACCAATCGTACGAAGGGATGACTGAGCGACCAACTATCGACTGAACGAATCAATGAATGAACGACCCACTGACCCCGCTTAACGTATGACTGACTTTGCGACCGACTGACCAACTGAACGATATAATGACTAAACAGCCGACTGACCGAATGTATGACTGAACGGCCGACTTAACGAATGAATAATTGAATGACTAAGTGACCGAACAAATGTACGTACAAATGTCTGAATGTACGATCAAATGACCGACTGAATGACCGACCGACTGATCGAATGAATGGCTGAACGACCAACCAGACGAGGTAAACGACTGAATAACTGAACGACCGATTTTTTTTATTTTTTTTTTTGTGTGTGTGTGGCATCAGTTCTCGGATCAATGGAGCACCTAAGGTGGTGATTTTTTTTTTTTTTTTTTTTTTCCCTAAGGCCAAAATCCACCATCCACCTCTTCATTTTTTGGTGCTTCACACTGTCCTCTTCATCTGCCAAAAAAACAAAAAAACAGAAGAAAAAAAAAACAAAAACAATTTCCACTACTACGTTGTTTTTTTGTTTTGTTTTTGTCTCTCTTTCTTCTTCTTCTTCTTTTCTTTCACAACCAATCTCTTACACACCATGCATAGTCTGTATGTTCTCTTACAAATGGACATATTTTTGCTGATTTTAGTGTTTTGGCAATTGATACAAAGTGTCTGGGTTTGTTAATGTACTAATGTGTGGTGTACTGGCACACTCACTTGATAATGTGTTACATTATACGGAAACGGAACCAAACATAAATGAAACAGAGGACTTAATTATTTTTAGTTTTTCATTTTGTTTTACACACACACACACCGCACACACACCAAAATGTACAAACACGAGTATGTATTTGTAACTATGTGTATGTCTCTCTCTCTCTCTCTCTCTCCCTCTTCTCCCCCCCCCCCCCCCCCCCACCCCCCCCCCCTCCCTTCCCCCTCCCCCCCCCCCTCTCTGTGCGCACGCACGCGCGCATGTGCTTGTGTGTGCGTGCGTATGTGTGCGCGTTGGAGTGCGCGTGCGTGCGTGTGCAGTGTGTGTGCGTGCGTGCGTGCGTGCGTGCGTGCTTGTGTAAAAGTGAATGCATGTATGAGATCTCTTTATATTTTCCTCAGACGCATCTGATTTTTGAATATGACTGAAATTGGCAGCCTAGATTCCGTTTTTTTATAAATACTTATACACATCTTTGCAGTAATCACAACATGGTTTATTTTCAGTAGTATATGTCTGTCAATATTTTCTTGTCTAAGAATTCCAATAGCACAGTTTCTTCAGAAAACACAATTCTTGTGTTGTATACAGCTAATATGTATTGACTGACAAATTTCCAAAACGAATTAACCTTATGACAGTGGAAAAGAAATGTTCAATGTAATCAATTTCATCGTTGCAATATGAACAGTTTCGATTATCCCCGACTTTCATTTTGCATAGCATTATGTTAGTCGGGTATATATTTTGTAAAATTTTCCATTGCAAAACTCTGTCTGGTTTCTTTTGTGCACAAGCGGGGTATCTTCCATACATTTTCATTTAACTCAGTCCATATTGTCACGAGTTTGTCACGAGGCCTACGACGTTCGACCCACCTAGGGTGGCGGAATTACTTATTTGTTTATTGTCGTTGCTGTTGTCGTGTATCCGTCCCTTAGGGTGGCTTGTGGTGCAGTTGCACCTTGGTGTGGTTCAGCTCAACTTCGGTCTGCTTTCTCTCTCTCTCTCTCTAATTCCACCGCCCGTGCTATTCATCCTGCAAGTTCACGGGTGGCCGGTACCTTTCTCTCGAACTTTCTGTCTATCGGCCTCTCGCTGTCTTTTTACCTGTCGCACGTGCTTCGTTCCTTTTAGTTTGAAGTATGCTCACTCTGTGACGCAGCATGGCATTTTGGGCCCGCCATTGCTGAGGGAGGTTAGCTCTTCACTCGAGCGGAAGATGTCTCTGGGGGCGCCTGCTCCAGTCCTGGTTCTTTACCTTATCGTCAGAGATACAGTCAGTACTTTCAATTCCTGCAGTCGGCCTGTAGGAGAGGGACATCATTTCTTCTGTTTCCGCATCTTCGCCTCTGTCCTCTCGACTGGACAGAGGGTAGAGAGAGTCCTTTGACCCGCCTCTTCGGGGTCACCCACGGGTTGCTGGTAAGCATCAGTTTCGTGGTCTGTTGTTTTGATTTGTTGTTGTTAGCCGGCTTAGTCTTCTCTTTTGCGCAATTTTCTTTTTGTTTTCGAAATTGTAAGAGAAATATTGTGTGAGACCTTTTCTCTGGTTAATTCAATCTTTAACCTGGCCATTCTAAATTATTTCCAAAAATTCTTTCTCCTGTTTATGCATCTGGTGATGCGGTAGTCGGTGGGAAGGGAGAGAACCTGGTGATTCAGGGTTGGAACTTGCTTGGTCTCGCTCGTCCGCCCCTGTCACATTCGCCGGACTTTTATCCTTCGGCCACCGTCTGTTTGTGTGTGCAAGGAGAACGAGTTTTATGTTCACGAGCGTGCGTACGCATGATTTGTCGTTCGGATGCGTGGTTGAAGATTTGTGTTATTTTGAAATGTGTTTATAAAATGTGACAGTTATGCCATTGAATTATTATTTGCAAATGTGGTGGCAGTTATTAAGCGATGGTCGCTGTGTTGATTTATTTCCTAAGGAAGGAAAACGTTAAGCGTGAGTGGAGAAGGGTGAAGATAATTCATATTTGTTTTATAACCTGTTGATTTAATGCAGTCTTTTACCTGCATCGTGTGAGAAGACTTGATTCAATGGGTTTACTGTGTGCATTGAATACACTTCCCCTCGCCCATCATGCGAGTGGCTGTTAAGACTTGACAGCAATGGTCAGACGGTACTGACGGCAGGGTTCCAGTACCCTTCTTCCTTCCTCCTTCCTTCTTCTTTTCCTCCTCTCCGACTCTCCTCCCAGCTACGTCCTCCCCCCTCCTGGGGGCTTCACCTGGAGCACGAACTGGATGGTGCCACGTGCTGGTCGAGGCCACGTTCTGGCTGAGACCACGGACGAGATGGTGCCACGCGCTGGTCGAGGCCACGCCTTGGTCGGGACCGTGGACTGCTAGGGGAGCCCGCCGTCTCGACTGGCCGGCCTGGACCCCCGTCCAGGACCTCCAGTAACAGCTACGTCCCCCCCCCCCCCCCCCCCCCCCGGGACACGCTCTTCACTGCCCGCTTGGGAGTCGAGGGTGTCGGCTTTGGGCGACTCCCTGCGAGAACCAACCCGGCTCGGAGCACCTAGTGCGACAGGGTGCTCCCTGCGGACTTGACAGGGGCAGGGATGTGGACGCACTCCGTGGTGTGAGAAAGGGTCAATACTGGAAATATTTCTTTATAATTGTGTACATGTCATATGTGCTGGAATGCTGTAATTGTGATTGTGTACGTCGTATGGTGAAATATTTATTTATAATCGTGCATGTTGTGGGTGTGGGAGTGCTTGATTGCGATTGTGCATGTTGTGTGCGTTGGAGTGCTTGATCGTGATTGTGCATGTTGTGTGCGTTGGAGTGCTTGATCGTGATTGTGCATGTTGTGTGCGTTGGAGTGCTTTATTGTGATCGTGCATGGTGCGTGTGTTGGAATGTTTATTTTGCTGGTGTGAATAAATGGGGTGTTGTATCGTAATCTTTATTGTGTGGTCTCTTGCGGAGCGTGTGAGGTCAGTCACTCCCTTCACTTCCACCTAGACCGATCCTGTCAGGGCAGACCTCCAGGGGTCGGTCGTGACACATATTTATTGGACCAAAAACGGGTTGCACATGGTTCTGTATAACTTAGGAAACACAAGTTGCACGGAAATCCTTGCAAGATATATGCTTTTTGTTACAAAAAAGAGGTGGTTCTGCAAAATCTATGTCATATCTATCTTGTTCACTAACCCTAGTATTAAAAGTATGTATGGCCGCTGACACTACATTATACTCTAAGATCCTTGCAGGGGAGGCTCCTATCTTGTTAACCACGTCCTGGTATGAAAGCATCCCATTTGGACCATACATGTCACTAACATTTAGTATTTTGCCCTTTATCCAGTCAGGGAAGAAAAGGACATTTCCTCGATATTTTATGTATTGATTATTCCACAGTAAAGAGGGAAAGGGTGAGACATCTTTATGTTTATTAAGATCTAGCCATGTTTTCAGAGTAATTTTCCAAAAATGTGAATGTATCTTGTCTAAACTTTGAAAAGTGCGCTTTTAGTATTTGCATAAAAACACATGACATTCTCACCAAAGGGTAGAAATATTTTTCTCGGAATTATAGTCCATCTTTCATTGTTTGTGGCCTTACAAATTTTTACAACCCATGACAGGAGAAAAGCAGATTGCATCTGTCTTAAATTTATCATTTTCAATCCTCCTTTTTCATATTCACTGCACATTATGCTTCTTTTAACTTTTTCAAATGCCTTTCGATTGCAATGTTTTTTACGCCAGAGAAATCTAAAAAGCGTGCGATTTATATCTGATAAGATCTTGTCTGGAATCACAAATGTTTGCATAACATAGACCATTTGTGAAATAAGAAATGTTTTAATAATATGTATTTTACCCATTACACTAAGATCTCTTTTTTCCAGGAGTGAATAATTCTCTGAATAGTTTCTATTCTTTGCAACCAATTATCCTCAACTAAAGATGCCGATTTATCATTCTCATAATAAATACCCAGAATCTTAGTTTATTTTTCCACGTAAAGCCATAAAAGCTGTCTGCACTATGTTTTCTACTACCTAGCCACATAGCTGCTGATTTATTTCTATTTATAACCAAACCAGAAAACAAAGAAAAATCATTGAGTATATCTAATGCCTGCATCATGTCATGCTGATCTGTCAAAAATAAGTAACATCATCTGCATAAAGCGCAATTTTGCTTACATTAAGAAGCGTATCTCTTGAACCCCCTAAATCAATTCCTCTAATGTTTCTACAGTCTTTTATCTTTATTGCTAGCAATTCTATAGCCAACACAAATGCTAAGGGAGAAAAAGGACATCCTTGTCGGATTCCTGTTTCAACCGCAAAATACTCTGATGTCCAGCCACCATACAAAACACAACTACAAGTATCAGCGATTAATACTTGAAACCATCTAATGAATTCTTCCCCAAACCCATACTTTTTGAGAGCTGTTAACATGAAGTCTTTTGATATACTATCAAAAGCTTGTGTATAATCAATACTTAAAAGCAAACCAGGAATATTTTCTACATTTAGATGATCAATAATATCATCAATTAGTCTCAGTAGTGTCGCTACTCGACGTCCCTTTATATACCCAACCTGATCTTCACTTACTAAATCTCTAATTACTTGACATAAACGATTTGCCAAACATTTAGACAAAAGCTTATAATCGCTATTCGTTAACGAAATTGGTCTCCAGTTTTTTAAACATTTCTAGGTAGATCTTTGCCTTTGTGAATTAACGTAATGACTGCTTTTCTCTGAGAAGAAGAAAGTGTCCCTTTTTCAAATGCAGAGTTAAGTGATGATGTTAACAAACTTTTTATATGACACCAAAATACTTTCAAAAATTCTGCTGTAAGCCCATCACTTCCTGATGAAGAACCATTTTTGAGGGCTTTAAGAGCTGTCAGCAGTTCATTCTCTGTTAAGTTGCCTTCACAACTATCCTTCTGAGAGTCAGAAAGCTGTGGCACTGAAGTATCAGATATAAAGTTATCTACCATTTGTTCCATATTTCCTGCTCTTACCTTTTTCTTGTACAACTTCGAATAATAGTCTCGCTGCATTTTCATTATTTCTGACTGTTGTGTAACTGATCTACCATTTTCATCACGAAGTTCTTCTATTATCTTTGAATTTGCTCTTGATTTTTCCAAGTTTAGAAAATATTTTGTATTCTTTTCTCCCTCTTCAATCCATTTCATTCTAGATCTTACCTGTGCTGCACGTGCTTTATAAGTTTCCAATAATTCTAATTCTTGCATTAAGTGCTGTCGCTGATTTTGATAATGAATATCATTAGGGTTTTTTGCAATCTTAATATATATGTCATTTAACTTACCTTGTATTTCTACTAACTTATTTCTTCTGTTGATGCTCTTTCCTTTAGCATAGATTATTGTAAAACTCTTAATCTTCATTTTTAGGATTTCCCATTCCATTTGAAAATCGATGTTTTCATCCATACGAGAAACATAATCATCTATCAAACTATTCATCTGTGTGACATAGTTTAAGTCATTCAACAATGAGTTATTAAACTTCCACAGCCCAGGTCCCTCTCAAAGCTTGAGAATTTCAATTTGATGGAGCAACCTCTGTGATCTGTAAAAGGGATAGAATGAATATTACAGTCTATTGTTTTGTCAAACAAATTATCATTGGATATGAAATAATCCAATCTACGTGCAATAAAAGGAGAAGTTTTATGCCATGTAAATTCCTTTTCATCTGGATGAAACAGTCTCCAGGTATCATACAGGTCATGGGTTTTTATTAAATCATTGAATTTCTTTACTGTGCCCTCTGCATGTTTTTCTCCAGAGGTGATATCTAAATCGTTATCTAATACGCAGTTGAAATCCCCCCAATCAACAAGTGCTCTGACTGAACGTTAGAGATAACATCTCCCAGTTCATCAAAGAAAGTATTCTTTTCATTGTCATTATTTGGAGCATATACATTCACAATGACCACTTTTTTATGCTGTATTTCTATTTCAATGGCCAAAATCCGTCTTGAATTGTATACTATCTTGTAATTATCAACCACATTGTGCCGAAATAAAACAACTTGACCACAACTGTGTGAAGTATAACTATTATATAGTTCACCTTTGCCCCATTCTTTTTTCCATTGAACGACCGATTGAACGAATGAATGAATGAACGAGCGACCTACTAACTGACCGAACAAATGACTGAACGACTGACCAAACGCACGAATAACCGAACGATGTAACGACTGAACGACCGACTGAACAAATAAATGACTGAAAGACCGACTGAACAAATAAATGACTGAACGACCGACTGAACAAATAAATGACTGAACGACCGACTGAACAAATAAATGACTGAAAGACCGACTGAACGAAAGACCGACCGAACACATTTACGAACGAATGACTGAACGACCAACTGATCGACTGAATGAATGAATGAAAAACAAACGAACGAACAAAAACCGAACGAATGAACAAAAGAATGTTCGAAAGAAAGGAAGGAGTGAAGAAAGGAAAAAAGAAGGAAGGATAAAGAGTCACAAATGGTGTGCCAAAAATGAAAAGAACATAAACAATTGTAAAACAAAATCGTCTCAAAACATCGCCGGGGTGGGAAAAGAAAAAAAAAGCCTGGTTGTTGCAAGTCTATGTGCCAATAATTTCGATGTAAAACACTTGCTCTTTAGGTGTAAAACAAACAAAAAATCAATAAATAAAAGGGGAATAAAAGGGGGGAAAAAAGAAGAAAAAACTAACACTAAGCACTGGTTAAGCTATGATTATATTACGGGGCATGCACACTGCAAAACATGGTTCGGAGAGAAAATATAGATACACTTATTAATTTACTATATGAATATGTTAACAGGTAAACAAAGGAACAGAGGATGTTTACCTCTCTCCCTCTCAGCTTGATTGCGTTTCCATGACATAATCGAAGCCATCTATTCTACTTATCCACTTAATTAATTTTCTGACTTAGTTACATTGTATTTCTGCCATTCAGAGACAGAGAGAGAGAGGGGGGGGAGAGAGAGAGAGAGAGAGAGAGAGAGAGGAGAGAGAGAGAGAGAGAGAGAGAGAGAGAGAGAGAGTGTAGGAAGGAATTTGTTTTACGTCTCGTCACACATATAGGTGATTGCAGACGTCTAAATAACATAGTGTTTACAATTTTAGACTATTATCAAAAAAGAAAAGAGGACGATGTGGTTACATAGAACAAAAATAAAGGATGGATGAATTGTAGGACAGTAACTATGAAAAATTAGAGAAAAATAACTAAAGTAATCTAACTTACGATTATGATTATAAAATGTTCCTTAATGGACTTCCCAAAAGGTTACTCGTTAATTTAACAAGAGAAACAACTGGCAACGAATCTAAAAGTCAAACACATCAACATGCCCAGTGTCAGCACTTGGTATAACACCATTCAAAAAGCGTTTCGTTAGTTCACAATCAAAAATCACATGTTGAACTGAAACATCCCCACGACATACGCACTTAACAGTCTGGGAATACTTGGTTCGTAGGGAATTACATAAAAGTCTAAAAGTCAGCTTGAAACCGGTCGGCTAATCGACACAAAGCTTGACAGAGTTTGCTGACGAGGTTTTGATGAGGAACTGTATTGACTCAAGAAATCCCTCTCGATTATATGACTAATTCCTTGTGTGACAAAGGACAATCAACCTTAATACTACCAAACATATTCTTTGCTCCCCGTTTTGCTGCTCTATCTGCTTGATCATTAAAAACGAAGGAGGTGTGCAATGGAACCCAAGAAAATACAACATTAGTACCCTTTTCATGTAAAGACAGTGCAACATGTACTTAATCTCAAATAATAATTCCTCTCTCTGTGTATTTTCAAAACGATGCAAACTTCTTAATACTGACTGTGAATCAACACAAAACAGGATATTAAATATTGGGGACTGGCAAGGAAATTAAATAATTTAATACCATCAGGACAGCAACTAGTTCAGCTGTAAATATGGAATGACCTTTACCTAAATAATATGATTTTTCAGCTTTGAAATCTGGAATTACAAAGCCAGATCCCGCACGACCATCATCAAGAACTGAGCCGTCAGTGTATACTTTCAAATAGTTAGTAAACTTTTCTTCCATGTCAATTTTGACAGATGCTGCTAACACATGCGGCGAAATCGCTTTATTTAGATCAAAAGAAAAAATGTTAACTGCTACTTCGTTAGTTCCCAAGGGGGTACCGGCGGAACCAGTACGCGAGGCGCTACCTCGTGTGGGTCAATCTTTGATGAATTAAAAACGTCTGAAACATATGAACGAAGCGTCTCTAAATTTGAATTCTTCTGTGCATTTTTCGAAAAATCAATGTCGGATCGTGTATTTAACTCTTCAAGGTCGTCCACCGCAATCCGTCTCACTACATATTTTACAGAACTTTTTCCTTTCTTCATCAAGTGGCAAAAGGCCTGCTATCTTATAAGCGTCCTGAGGCCCTTGGTGTACACAGGTACTCCCAGGCCAACTTTACAGCTTTACTGTCAATTCTTTGAAGTTTCTTTAAATGCGATCGCGAAGCAGAAAAGAATACTTCCTGTCCGTAAGTTCAATCTTGATCGTACAAGACTGGTTGCTAAATGCAACAAAACTTTGGGATCCTGTCCCCTTGGAGAATGACTGACAATTTTAGAAATTCAAACTTTTAACGCTTTAGTAACAATTGAGTCAATATGTTTTTCCATTTAGTTTTGGTGTAAGTAGGACACCTAAAAATTTACTTCAAGTTTATAAAAAATTTCCCGTCCTCCTAGAAAGAGTATAGGCAGGTTACTTGGGTTATATCCATTGTTAGAGAGAACCAGATGTGTCTTTTCAACAAAGAATTGAAAGCCATTCAAATGCATATAACTATTTAATTTATCCAGCTCGTGCTGAAAGATCTTCTGAATATAATTTATGTGACGTAAATTTGTTCTTTTCTTTAAAGATACATTAATCCATATTGCAATGTCATCAGCATATTGAGCTACCTTGGTAATGATGAAAAACATGTATATAAGTCATATAGCATTACGTTGAATAACAATGGGGAGATTATAGAACCTTGTGGAATTCCCATATTTATAGATCTTGAGGATGATAAAGTCACACCAACTTTGGTCATTATGTGTCTCTCACTTAAAAAGGATTTCACATAATTGTAGACGTGACCAGAAAGACCAATTTGTTTTTAATTTATAAATATCGGCTGTGCCACACTCTATCGTAAGCTTTAGTAAGATCAAAGAAGGAAGCAAGGACACTTTTACGTTTAGAAAACTGTTTCTTAATTTGAGTAGTTAGTCGTGTCAGGTGATCAATTGTACTTCGTCCTTTTCTAAATCCAGATTGATGTGAAGAAAATAAATCATTTTTATCACAGTAATAGGCCATTCTGAAATTTACTATTTTTTTCCATGACTTTTCCAGTATGAGACGTGACTGAAATGGGTCTATAGCTAGACGTCTCAGACCGAGCTTGCCCTTTTAGAATAGGAGTCACAATAGACGTCTTCCATATATCGGGAATTTGTTCACATTCCCAACATTTGTTAAATAATTTATGTAAAATGACTATCCAGTTCTCTGGTACATGGTTTAACATAGTGTAAGAAATCCCATCCAAACCACACCGAAACCTTTTTATTTCCCAACAGACGGATAGCATTCCTGACTTCCTGTAAAGACATTGATACATTTATAGTACTATTGTTGTTTGGTACAGGATCTCTATAGTTATCAGTATTTTTTTTCTTTCAATCTAAACGACTTTTGCTCATTAGGCAAACATTCCATACGAGGAAGACAGGGCGTGTGTTGGGGTTTGGTGTGGTGTGTGTGTGTGTGTGTGTGTTGTGTGTGTGTGTGTGTGTGTTGTGTTTGTGTGTGTGTGTGTGGAGTGAGTGACCGCGTGCGTGTTGCAAGCGTGCGCGCGCGTGTGTGTGTCTGTGTGTGTGAACACGAGACCAATACTTGGGTGACAGTTTAATTTTGATTATTAATGCGTATCTCACATCATTGTTAATGTAACCTACGCAGTAATAGCATCACACACACACACACGCACAATTTATGTGCGTGCGTGCGTGCGTGCGTGCGTGCGTGCGTGCGTGTGTGTGTTTGTGAACGTAGCCATGTATGTACATGTATATGTGTGCATATGCGTGTATCCATGTAATTATTTGAATTAAAATGGCTGATCAGAATCTTATATCAGTCATAACTGATTATAAGGAAAACAACGAAAGGCATAAACAAGAAAATAAAACCAAAACAGAATGGGATAAATAAAAAGGTAAAACAATACGTATAAAACTATTAAAAAACTATTTTTAAATATTTGTTGAAATGAGATGGATAAATGCTTTTCCATCATAATTCATTTTTTTACTCTCTCTCTCTCTCTCTCTCTCTCTCTCTCTCTCTTTCAATTGCCTTTAAGCCTTTGTATCTCTGGCCTTTGCTTCGCCTCTTTCTCTCTCTCTTTCTTGGCGTCTCTCTCTCTCTGAGAGAGAGAGAGAGAGAGAGAGAGGAGAGAGAGAGGAGGAGGAGAGGAGGAGGAGGAGGAGGAGGGAGGAGGAGGATGATGATGATGATGATGATGAACAAAAGAAAGACACCTCGACAATGATGGATGACAGAGGAGATGTCATCAGCAGAACGTGAGAAGGATGGATGACAGACAGGAACGGATGATCCAAACGTAAAACCGATGAACGGTAGACTCTAGAAAAGAACAGATGGCGAGACCGACGACTGATGGAGACAACGCGAACCGAGACTAATAAATGATTAGCGGCAGAACTTTCAGCATGACAAACGATGGACGGAATGAAAATTGGAGAACGTGGCGACAGTGAATGGCAGACGGGATAGGAAAGAAGAACGCAAGTGTGATGAATGATGATAAGCAAGGAGGAGTAGAAATGTGATGAAAATGAATGATGGACGGAATGGGCAGAGAAGAGCGCGCTAATGGTGAATGTTAGACGGGATGAAATAAGAGTGTAAAAACTCGGAGAAAGACCTGGATAACAACTACACAAAAAAGCCTTTAAATATGCGTTAAACTAACCAAGGCAAATAAAAGTCAGCACCATAACCGTCTCATACAGGAAGAAAATATCGTTAAGAAGATCGAGGAACTTGCTTTGAGCTCTACAACAAACAGAGCAAAAGAGATACAAGTGTACTAACAGTCCATGGTTCATCAAATGGAGATGACTTTTCAACACTGTCGAAAAATCCGCAGTAGCAGTGAAATCGCTGAAACATGACAAGACTGCAAGCATTGACAACATCCCTGCAGAACACTTGAATATGGCGAAAAGGCAATAAGTGATATATTAACTGCCATCCGCAACAAATCCGGCACACTGGCGAGTGGTTAACGCCAAGGACACTCGATCACTAATCGTCACACTTGCAAGGAGAGGAAATCCTCAACACTGCCAGAACAACCACAAGATCAGTGAGATCAGCAATATAAGCAACATAATGTTCAAAAGCATCCTGATTAGATTACAGCTGCAAACGGACATTGTTGTATCTGAAAGGCTGTAGTGTTATCAAAGACTGATCATTAATCCCTCTACAACAACAACAAAAAAGCCTGCAACACCCAGAGTGTCCAGAGGTGCTGCAGGCCGCTATGAAGAACTCTGACATCGGGGCAAAGTTGACCAACAGCATCCACCAAGTACACTCCAACGTGACCAGTGCAGTTACTCACAAAGGGCGCGACTGGAAAGTGGTTCCACATAGCAATTTGGGATTCATTAGGGCTCCTTTCTCTCCAGCACTTTACACCAGAGTCATGAAATGCATCATGACTGAGCGACTTAAAGATCATGTTGTACACATCATGAATGAGCCACTTAAAGATCATGGTGTCACGATCAGTTCTGCGAGAACTATCACGAACCTTCACTTTGCAGATAACTTCGACGGGGTGGCAGCCACGGACAAAGAACTCACTGAGCCTGTTGAAACACTGGATGAAACATCTACGAGACATAGTATGGATATCAACACGGAGAAGACCACGTTAATGGCCAACCACAACACCACCCCCTGTACTAAAATCGCCATGGATAGAAGCTAAGAACTGTTAAAACAGTTCAGATATCTGGGATTTTTCAGCGATGGGGCACTAAATCAGACATCATATCTCGAGCAGCAAAGGCATCTGTTCCGCCCAGACTGTGCCCTGAATGGAAACACCAATAACATCTCAGTGACCGTCCTGAACCCTGTATGGAAACACCAATAACATCTCAGTTCCGCCAAGACTGTGCCCTGTATGGAAACACCAGTAAGATCTCAGTAACCGTCCAGAGTCCTGTATGGAAACACCAATAACATCTCAGTAACCGTCCAGAGTCCTGTATGGAAAGACCAATAACATCTCAGTAACTGTCCAGAGCCCTGTATGGAAACACCAATAACATCTCAGTAACCGTCCTGACAGAGCCCTGTATGGAAACACCAATAACATCTCAGTAACCGTCCACACAGAGCCCTGTATGGAAACACCAATAACATCTCAGTAACCGTCCAGAGCCCTGTATGGAAACACCAATAACATCTCAGTAACCGTCCTAACAGAGCCCTGTATGGAAACACCAATAACATCTCAGTAACCGTCCTAAGAGAGCCCTGTATGGAAACCACCAATAACATCTCAGTAAATGTCCAGAGTCCTGTATGGAAACACCAATAACATCTCAGTAATGTCCAGAGTCCTGTATGGAAACACCAATAACATCTCAGTAACCGTCCAGTGCCCTGTATGGAAACACCAATAACATCTCAGTAACCGTCCACACAGAGCCCTGTATGGAAACACCAATAACATCTCAGTAACCGTCCAGAGCCCTGTATGGAAACACCAATAACATCTCAGTAACCGTCCACACAGAGCCCTGTATGGAAACACCAATAACATCTCAGTAACTGTCCAGAGCCCTGTATGGAAACACCATAACATCTCAGTAACCGTCCAGTGCCCTGTATGGAAACACCAATAACATCTCAGTAACCGTCCACACTGAGCCCTGTATGGAAACACCAATAACATCTCAGTAACTGTCCAGAGCCATGTATGGAAACACCAATAACATCTCAGTAACGTCAGTGCCCTGTATGGAAACACCAATAACATCTCAGTAACCGTCCTAACAGAGCCCTGTATAGAAACACCAATAACATCTCAGTAACCGTCCACACAGAGCCCTGTATGGAAACACCAATAACATCTCAGTAACTGTCCAGAGCCCTGTATGAAAACACCAATAAAATCTCAGTACCGTCCTAACAGAGCCCTGTATGGAAACACCAATAACATCTCAGTAACCGTCCACACAGAGCTCTGTATGGAAACACCAATAACATCTCAGTAACTGTCCAGAGCCCTGTATGAAAACACCAATAACATCTCAGTAACAGTCCACACAGAGCCCTGTATGGAAACACCAATAACATCTCAGAAACCGTCCAGAGCCCTGTATGGAAACACCAATAACATCTCAGTAACCGTCCTGACAGAGCCCTGTATGGAAACGCCAATAACATCTCAGTAACCATCAACACAGAGCCCTGTATGGAAACACCAATAACATCTCAGTAACCGTCCAGTGCCCTGTATGGAAACACCAATAACATCTCAGTAACCGTCCAGTGCCCTGTATGGAAACACCAATAACATCTCAGTAACCGTCCTAACAGAGCCCTGTATGGAAACACCATAACATCTCAGTAACCGTCCAGTGCCCTGTATGGAAACACCAATAACATCTCAGTAACCGTCCGAACAGAGCCCTGTATGGAAACACCAATAACATCTCAGTAACCGTCCTAACAGAGCCCTGTATGGAAACACCAATAACATCTCAGTAACCGTCCAGTGCCCTGTGTGGAAACACCGATAACATCTCAGTAACCGTCCACACAGAGCCCTGTATGGAAACACCAATAACATCTCAGTAACTGTCCAGTGCCCTGTGTGGAAACACCAATAACATCTCAGTAACTGTTCCTGACAGAGCTCTGTATGGACACACCAATAACATCTCAGTAACTGTCCACACAGAGCCCTGTATGGAAACACCAATAACATCTCAGTAACCGTCCTAACAGAGCTCTGTATGGAAACACCAATAACATCTCAGTAACCGTCCTAACAGAGCCCTGTATGGAAACACCAATAACATCTCAGTAAACTGTCCACACAGAGCCCTGTATGGAAACACCAATAACATCTCAGTAACCGTCCTGACAGAGCCCTGTATGGAAACCCAATAACATCTCAGTAACCGTCCTGAGCCTTGTATGGGAACACCAATAACATATCCGTAACCGTCCACACAGAGCCCTGTATGGAAACACCAATAACATCTCAGTAAATGTCCAGATCCCTGTATGGAAACACCAATAACATCTCAGTAACCGTCCAGAGCCTGCATGGAAACATTAATAACATCTCAGTAACCGTCCTGAGCCCTGTATGGAAACACCAATAACATCTCAGTAACCGTCCTGAGCCCTGTATGGAAACACCAATAACATCTCAGTAACCGTCCTAACAGAGCCCTGTATGGAAACACCAATAACATCTCAGTAACCGTCCTGACAGAGCCCTGTATGGAAACACCAATAACAACCCAGTACCCGTCCTGAGCCTGTATGGAAACACCAATAACATCTCAGTAACCGTCCTGACAGAGCCCTGTATGGAAACACCAAAACCATCTCAGTAACTGTCCAGAGCCCTGTATGGAAACACCAATAACATCTCAGTAACCGTCCTGACAGAGCCCTGTATGGAAACACCAATAACAACTCAGTAACCGTCCTGAGCCCTGTATGGAAACACCAATAACATCTCAGTAACCGTCCTGACAGAGCCCTGTATGGAAACACCAAAAACATCTCAGTAACTGTCCAGAGCCTTGATGGAAACACCAATAACATCTCAGTAACCGTCCTGACAGAGTCCTGTATGGAAACACCAATAACATCTCAGTAACTGTCCAGAGCCCTGTATGGAAACACCAATAACATCTCAGTAACTGTCCAGAGCCCTGTATGGAAACACCAATAACATCTCAGTAACCGTCCTGACAGAGCCCTGTATGGAAACACCAATAACAGCTCAGTAACCGTCCAGAGCCCTGTATGGAAACACCAATAACATCTCAGTAAACCGTCCAGAGCCCTGTATGGAAACACCAATAACATCTCAGTAACCGTCCTGACAGAGCTCTGTATGGAAACACCAATAACATCTCAGTAACCGTCCTGACAGAGCTCTGTATGGACACACCAATAACATTTCAGTAACCGTCCTGACAGAGCCCTGTATGGAAACACCAATAACATTTCAGTAACTGTCCACACAGAGCCCTGTATGGAAACACCAATAACATCTCAGTAACCGTCCTGACAGAGCCCTGTATGGAAACACCAATAACATCTCAGTAACCGTCCTGAGCCTTGTATGGAAACACCAATAACATATCCGTAACCGTCCACACAGAGCCCTGTATGGAAAACACCAATAACATCTCAGTAAATGTCCAGATCCCTGTATGGAAACACCAATAACATCTCAGTAACCGTCCTAACAGAGCCCTGTATGGAAACACCAATAACATCTCAGTGACCGTCCTGACAGAGCCCTGTATGGAAACACCAATAACAACCCAGTACCCGTCCTGAGCCCTGTATGGAAACACCAATAACATCTCAGTAACCGTCCTGACAGAGCCCTGTATGGAAACACCAAAAACATCTCAGTAACTGTCCAGAGCCCTGTATGGAAACACGAATAACATCTCAGTAACCGTCCTGACAGAGCCCTGTATGGAAACACCAATAACAACTCAGTAACCGTCCTGAGCCCTGTATGGAAACACCAATAACATCTCAGTAACCGTCCTGACAGAGCCCTGTATGGAAACACCAAAAACATCTCAGTAACTGTCCAGAGCCTTGTATGGAAACACCAATAACATGTCAGTAACCGTCCTGACAGAGTCCTGTATGGAAACACCAATAACATCTCAGTAAACTGTCCAGAGCCCTGTATGGAAACACCAATAACATCTCAGTAACTGTCCAGAGCCCTGTATGGAAACACCAATAACATCTCAGTAACCGTCCTGACAGAGCCCTGTATGGAAACACCAATAACAGCTCAGTACCGTCAAGAGCCCTGTATGGAAACACCAATAACATCTCAGTAACCGTCCAGAGCCCTGTATGGAAAACACCAATAACATCTCAGTAACCGTCCTGACAGAGCTCTGTATGGAAACACCAATAACATCTCAGTAACCGTCCTGACAGAGCTCTGTATGGACACACCAATAACATTTCAGTAACCGTCCTAAAGAGCCCTGTATGGAAACACCAATAACATCTCAGTAACTGTCCACACAGAGCCCTGTATGGAAACACCAATAACATCTCAGTAACCGTCCAGAGCCCTGTATGGAAACACCAATAACATCTCAGTAAAAAACCGTCCTAACAGAGCCTGGTATGGAAACACCAATAACATCTCAGTAACTGTCCAGAGCCCTGTATGGAAACACCAATAACATCTCAGTAACTGTCCAGAGCCCTGTATTGAAAACACCAATAACATCTCAGTAACTGTCCACACAGAGCCGTGTATGGAAACACCAATAACATCTCAGTGAGCGTCCTAACAGAGCCCTGTATGGAAACACCAATAACATCTCAGTAACTGTCCACACAGAGCCGTGTATGGAAACACCAATAACATCTCAGTAACCGTCCTAACAGAGCCCTGTATGGAAACACCAATAACATCTCAGTAACCGTCCTGACAGAGCCCTGTATGGAAACACCAATAACATCTCAGTAACTGTACAGAGCCCTGTATGGAAACACCAATAACATCTCAGTAACCGTCCAGACCCTGTATGGAAACACCAATAACATCTCAGTAACCGTCCTGACAGAGCCCTGTATGGAAACACCAATAACATCTCAGTGAGCGTCCACAGAAAGCCCTGCATGGAAACACCAATAACATCTCAGTGACCGTCCACAGAAAGCCTGTATGGAAACACCAATAACATCTCAGTAACTGTCCAGAGCCCTGTATGGAAACACCAATAACATCTCAGTAACCGTCCAGAGCCCTGTATGGAAACACCAATAACATCTCAGTAACGTCCTAACAGAGCCCTGTATGGAAACACCATAACATCTCAGTAACCGTCCAGAGCCTGTATGGAAACACCAATAACATCTCAGTAACCGTCCTGAGAGAGCCCTGTATGGAACACCAATAACATCTCAGTAAAACATAAACCTGGTTTCCCACATGCACAGGTGCGTTTCATTTTCCTATTTGAATACACGACATGGACTTGGAAGAAGAAATGACCCAACCACAGAAATGATGTGTTATTGCAAGGTACTATACGTCAAATATACTGCTTACGTCAACATATAAGTACCCAATATAATAATAATAATAATATAACATTGAACAAGTGCGTCAGACGACCATCAAACAGCTCATCGGGCCATACGAACATTTGCTGACAACTGCAAAGCAAAGACACTACGCTGACACTGTCATGACGATTTAGCGACCCCGCTGATACTGTGTGTATCATCCAGCAAAGTGGGGAAGGAGCAAGACCAAGGAGGAAGACGGAAAGAAAAATGGACTGACAGCAATGCAGAATGGACAGGACACACCACCTGGAGAGCCCAAGGCCTCGGAACCCCTACCGACAAACTGCAGGAATCTGGAGAACTGTCTTCCTGTGCGATGCCCCAGTGACGTCACACAGACCTAGGAAAAAAGAAGTCGATATTAGTGATACCAAGACAAAATCAGTCTTGTACTTGTTTTCAATTCAAAATGTGTGCGTGCTTCTCGGATTGAGCCAATCTGTTATCATTTTCTCCATAATGTGGATATACGGCTATAATAATTATGTTCTTGAGTCTCAGAAAAAAAATAATGTTTCTGTAATCATTTTTCTCGGATAATAAAGTGTTAGTCTTTTCACCTGTCGTCAGTCCAGTATATTCATTATCAAATCGGACCTGTCGGTTCCTTCAGTAAGGCATGACAGGCAGTGTCTGACCTGATGAAACCGATTTTAAAAAATCGCATCTTTTGTACAATTCATTTGTATAATTTGTAACTGCCTGGAGGGAGACACATTGGTTTAGCTCTTTTTAGATACTCATTGTCATAATCAAACGACAGTTGTTGTTTTTTGGTTTTGTTTGTTTGTTTGTTTGTTTCTGAATTCAAGACAAAAAGGCTTCAAAATAAAAACGATTAGCTTTTGACAACTCAACTTATTCTGAAATAAGACGGTAGGCTACCTTCATGATATGAAACCAGTATATTTGAATGTGCCGGATTGCCAGGAGCCAGTTCTACAGCTCTACTGTCTGTTGATTGTACGTTATTCAAAAAGCTTTGCAGGGCTGAAAAATACCTTTTCTAGCAATAAATCAATTTTGATGGAACGAGACTGGTGACTGTGGTAACGGAGAGTGTGTTGTCGTTGTTGCGTCTTGATCCTATGGTTAAGTACCAATTGCTGTCAAAAGTTTGACCTTCTTGCTGTCATGAAATTCTCAGAACGAAAATGTCAGTGTAATTACTGGTGATATTCACAAACTTCGTCTTGTGAATGTTGTGAAGTTTCGTCATCTGATATTATTTGATGATGTAGCAATGATGTTGGATTCTCCCTATTAAAACAGTCATTATTGATAGTTTCTCTCCCGAATGTGCAAGCCCATTTTATTTCATATAACGTGTTTAATGTATATATCTCCCAGTTAAAAAATATTTTGTGCATGATTTATTACCTTCACCTTCTGAGATTTGCATCTGTCTAGATGGAGATATCTTCTAAATATTATAGCGTATGCATATCTTTGATGGTACCATCGGTGGGCCATAAGGAGCAGCACCACACACAACGGAAGCAATGACAATGACACACTGAGGCATGAATATTCTGAAAAAGATGACAAGACTTTGCCGACTAATTTAAACATTAATATTCACCAGATTAAGCCTACACAACACTTCGCTTCTTCTTCTCATTTTCATGTTTTAGAACAGTATTCTAGTTATGTGTCACTGTAAGTTTTTTAATTATAATTATACACTTTACTTTTATAAAACGATACAAAATAATAAAAGTAAGCTTTTTTGACACTCACAGTCAATGTCATAAGCATAACAGTATCGATGAAGAAAAGAACAGTAAACACAAGAGAAAGGGGTATAAAAGAGAGGGGAGAGAGAGAGAGAGAGAGAGAGAGAGAGAGAGAGAGAGAGAGAGAAGACTGACACTGAAAAAGGTTTAATGCCATTGACTACACAATCCTATTGGCATGGTGGGGAATAATAAACATTTCGCCATTATTTCAGCAACAACAGGGAAGAAATACAACAAAGTGTTAGGAAACAGTTCTGGTTCATTTAGGCTTTTACATTCAACATTCAGAAATTAAGCAATATTTGAATGCAATCACATGTCATAATGAAAACCAAATTTACAAATATGCATAAACAAAATATGTAAACACTCACACATACAATACGCTCACTCTCGCAGGCGTACACACACACCCTCATACACACATACATCCACCCGCTTGCACATGCGTACACTCACACAAAGGCATCAGCGTGCGCACGAACTGATCGTGCCACATTTAGCGATACATCACAAGCTAAATAGGAATTGTATTAGGAAAATCGATCATTCAACGTAAACATCAAAGAAATCATAATAATTATGTTTTACCGGTTGTTATACTAAAAAGAATAACTGTGATATTATAAATCTATATTTCTGGATTAAGTTTTTATTCCGACGGTCCCAAGCAAGGGAAACAAACCTAGCGAGTGATCGAATGTTTTTTGTTGTCATTGTTGAGAGTATGCTGACGATGTCCAAATTCTTGGGAGAGTCCATATTGAGAACCGAACATTTCTTCCTGATGTCTTCGTAAAGTTTACAATGGAATAGAAAATGTGTCTCATCTTCAGTTGATGCACCACAACATGGGACAAGGGGAATCAGATGTACCAGCCAAGAACCATTTTACATTTGCATGTAAACCTAATGTTCTTGTTCTAAATCGAGCGAAAATGGATCTGTGCCATTTATTGTTTACAACTCTTATATAATTTTCCGTTTGAAAAACATTCTTAAAAGAAAAGAACCATGTATACTTGTCCGATTCTTCCAAATGAGAATGCCAGTCTTGTTTATAAGACGAGATTAACCGATCTTTAAATTCGGACAAAAACACTTGTTCATGTCCAACATCTTGACACATCCAAACAATCCCGAACCCATGAGTAGCTAGCACGTTCTTTACAGAATATGCCCAATTTGCTTTCCATTTTCCATCTGAATCAACACATTCATAAGCTTGTTTGCAGAATCTTTTATTGGAAGCTGTAGTAACCTAAGCCAATATTTGATACATTTTTTGTAGGTTCTTACATATAAGGGGTACCGACCAATTTCACCATATAACATTTTGTTTGGCGAATGCAATGGTACCGATAGAAAACGTTTGATTGCATATGTATGAACCTTCTCCATTTCACTGTTGTTTAATAAACCCCATACTTCAGCACCATATGTTAACATTGGTTCAATCTGAGAGTCAAAGAGTTTCCAAAAAAAGAGAGAAATCAATACAATTTAATTTTTTTAAAGATCTTAAGATTTCATCGTGCCTTTTTTTCCTTTTCTATAAGTTTCAACCCATGTCTTTTGTAAGCTCAACTTTGTGGTGAAGAAAAGACCAAGATATTTATATGAATTTGATACACTAATCTCATTGTTTCCATAAAACCACTTTTCGTGGGCTGAAAGATGACCCCCTTTCCGGAAAACGATAACATTAGTTTTGTCCAAATTTTACTGTAAGCTCTAATCTATCAGCTTCTTCTTTCAGTGCATTTAATTGATTTTGTAGTCCCACTGTAGTATCTGCTAGAAGAATAACATCGTCCGCAAACAGCATCAGAAATACATCAATAGCACCTGGGATTAACTGAACATCATGTTTTCCCTTTTTAACTACTTCCGTAGCTAGTTCATTGATAAAAAATGAGAACAGCAGGGGACTTAGCAGGCATCCTTGTTTAAACTCCACGTGGACATTCAAATAAGTCAGAACACATACCTCTATCTCGGACGTAAGCAAGCACCGAGTTGTATACACTTCTAAGGGCCCTATACACTTTACCATTTACACCTTCTTTGCGCAATGTGGTCCACAGCAAGTTTCTATAAACAGAATCAAACGCTTTACGGAAATCTATGAATGCTATATACAATTTGCTGTGTCTGAGGAGATATTTTTGAACCAAGAAAATAACGTAAAAATATGATCGATTTGTGCTATATCCTGATATAAATCCTGCTTGTTCCTCAATTATTTTTTCTTCTGTTTCTGCCCATTTAGTTAATCGCCTGTTTTAGAATATTTGTATAAACTTTTCCCAATATACTGGTAAGGGCAATGCCTCTGTAATTGTCTGGATTATTGATGTCACCTTTTTTGTGCAATGGAATTATAATAGATTTAGCCCAGTCTAGCGGGAAGATTCCTTCATCAAATAACTTGTTAAACAAAACTATCAGAAATTCCACAACAAATGTATTAGAATGTTTTAGCATTTCTCTAAGATCATGTCCGGACCTGCACTCTTTCTAGATCTTAAATTTTTTATACTGTTAACAATTTCCTCTCTAGATATTGGATCATTAAATAACGGCTCTTCAAAGTCATCAGCTTCTAAATCAACGCTTCCATTGTTTTCAATTATATTCTCAGGGTAATTAAAAATATTGCGGAAATGCTCAAACCACTGCTCTATAGTTATATCGCTTTTAGTCATCCTTTTTCTGTTAATTGTTCCAATTGTTGACCAAAATAATTTTGAATCACTAATAGTCTTTCAATTTTTTAATCTTTGTTTGCTCAAATTCACGTTTCTTTTCTCGCTTCAAATTAACATAATCTGACCGCTCACTAGCATATTTTTCTTTCAGTTCTTCTTTTTTTGTCTTTTGCTTTGTTCCTTTGGAAAGTTTTTGAGTAGCTTCTTCACCTCTTTCTTCTTCTGAACACATTCATAATCAAACCACTCATCATGATTTTTTCTTTCTTTTACCAACCATTCTCACCATACATGCAGCAGCACTATACATTGCTTGAACAAAAATATTCACACATCTGCTGACATCCACATTTAACAACTGGTAGGCATTTTCAAGCTGTTCTTTAAAAGGATTGGAATTCAGCTCATTTTCAAAATTTCCAGCATTCTCCTCTGACCAAAAGATTTTTTCTTCAACAACAGTTCTTGAGCTTGGGTAGTTTTGGTCATTCCGTTTTGCCATATCATTTCTATTGGTAAATGCCAGGATTCAAGACAATCACCAACAATCATATTACAGTTTTTGAGAAAAACATTCTGGAACAAGAAAATAATCAATAACACTGCATCCTTGTGGTGAAACAAATGTATACTCTCCATCTCTGTCTCCATTGCAATACCCATCCAAAATGTCAAGATCAAACAAAAAACAAAGGTCCAACAAAGATCTTCCAAAGTTATTTACATTTTCATCTTTTGAGTTTCTATGGAAACTGTCTTCTAAATGGTCATAAAAAAAAACCAGTAAAGGACTCAAAGTTTACCATATCTTCGCATTTCGACTGGAAAGAGCCTGTCCTGGCATTCAGATCTCCACAAATCATGACTCGAAAGCCAACATCACCCACTGCTCGTAGTATACTTTCTTCCAATATAACTACTCCATCTTTCAGATCGGTATTATTGTACAGAGGACCACCTTCAGTACAATGTAACAACATACTAAGACTACATCTTGTCAGTACCAAGCACACCTTTATTCAGCTTAATTGCTATAGCATTTGCACAGTCTAATCTTATTTCTTCTACAAACTGTTCTAGACACTTTCTAACCAGCAACAGTACACCACCAGAGTTTCTCCCAAAGTGTGACAGTTTTTGAGCTGGACAACAAATTTAAGAAAATCATTAAACACACATGAAAGATCAAATGACTTATCCACAAATGTTTCTGTAAGGCATACAAAATCAAACAAATTAACATAATCAATAAATGACGAATTATCTAATTTTGTTATATAAGTTCTCAACATTATAGTTAAAGGACCAGGACGTTGAATGATCGAACTTGTCCTATTTGGATTTCTTGTTGCGTGGTGGCCTGTGGCCAGCACTGTTACTATGTTGATTACCAAGGTACCCACGAAGACCGCTCTGTCTGCTTGCCGATCCTCGTCTACCACCACGCACATCACTGGGGTTGCCGTTGTTGTCATAACGTGGGGAATCCCCCGCTGCTCCTCTCCGCTCCGGAGGTCGGCTTACCCAACACGGAGTTCCGGGGCTTGCCTGTGACGTCTCGGTCTTGTTGAGGGGGCGTGTCGTCACCACGTCTGTATTCCGGCAAGGCGTGGCCAATCAACGAGTCACCCTCCACGTGTAGGGAACCTCTCCTCGCACCGTCACTGCCACTGTCAGCTGGCTGGTGGAGGAGGAAGCACGGATATCCCTGCGGAGACACCTTCACCTCCACCACCCACATCCTCGTCTCGCTGCACTGCATACCGGGTCAGCGGGTGGCCGCACGTGGTCTCAGCACCGTGGCAGGACATCTCGTAACCGGTCACCAGCATGGCTCAGTCGGCCGTGACCCGGTAACGTCCCGTCCCCTCTGCCGTGCAGTCGGTCAGCTGATGACACCGCCGTGTTGTCAGTGTCGCCCGCCGTTGTCGCTTCCGTTGCTGTCAACTTTGTTGATGTGTGTTGATCTGTCTTGCTGGTCCCATCACCATCTCCCCGTTTCTAAAGAAGGCCCTCTTTCCCCTCCCTACGTGCCTGTGATACAATTTTAGCTTGTTGCCGTGTCAGATCGTTGGCTACACCTATGCCTTTTTGTTTTAGTTTGTCACGCAGATCTCTATTTGTTAGTATCGACATTTTGTCCTTCCATCGTGTGAAACGTGCAATCATTGGTCTAGGTTGCCCCTCTATTGCCCGCCCCACTCTGTGTGCCCGGACAAAATCTTCATGTGTCCATGTTCGAGAGCCGCCAATGTTGTTGAGAGAATCAACCACTGCTGTTACACTCATGTCAAAAGTTTCCCTGTCACGTAGTTGAGGAATGCCAAAAAAATCTCAGATTGTCCCTTCGCGAGAAACCTTCCAGTCTATCAATCTCCGATCTAGCACGTCCCAAATCTTCTTGCAACTCCTGTACTGATGTTTTCAGCTGGCCAGTTTCTGTTCTCCCCTCAGTCACTTCCTCGTGCAGCACTGCCACACTGTCTGACAGGTCTCGTTGATCCTTTTCTAACTTGTCACATCTGTCATGTATCCGTTTGCATCTTTCATTTACTTCACTCAGTTCGTTTTTAATCCAGTTTAAATCTTCCCTGATCAGTTTGGGTATGTAAACCCATCTGTTCGCGTATTGCAGAAGTTATCCTAGATAACTCATCAGTGTCACATGGTAGGCTAGCTTTTCCGTTTATGCCCTCACCTTTACCAGTTTGATCAGGAGAAGGGTTGGGACCAGGGTTTTCCTCAATGTCACCACTGAGACGCAGTCGCCACATGGAAAACAGTTTGTTCACAACACAGCCGAATGCGACGACTGGCGGCACTTGTATGGAGATCATCAACAACGGATCGTGTCGAACACAGTCAGTCACACACGACATACTGTCTGAATAGAGAACTGTCCCTCCGTTTATCCACTTAGCCAACGATGCCTGTTCTTGAATAAACAACTGCCTCACATTGCACACAAGACTCCACAACACTGCGACCAGCAAGGCACAGGAGAAAAAGACCGTCACAACATCACTGCATGACACACCCGTGCTATCCACTGTTGGCCAACCTTGGCTCGCCTTTCTATCCCAGAATGCAACTCTCCTCCTCCTACTCGCACAAAATGTTCCAATTCTTGCCCTGAACTCTCTAAATCATACATCTTGTTTGTTTTCTCTACTCTACTGCATAAACAGGAACTGCTTCACACAAAACCGACTTGTCGG
>JAFLJL010014555.1:0-18291 GCA_018398815.1 Conus ventricosus | reverse complement strand
TGGACATTTATGAATTTTTTTTTTGGTTTTTTCCCAAATACGGGGCTCTTTTAGGACGGTTCTGAGAGTTATTGGGTTCCAACAGGCTCTGTAGGACGGTTACTGAGATGTTATTGGTGTTTCCATACAGGGCTCTGGACGGTTACTGAGATGTTATTGGTGTTTCCATACAGGGCTCTGTGTGGACGGTTACTGAGATGTTATTGGTGTTTCCATACAGGGCTCTGTCAGGACGGTTACTGAGATGTTATTGGTGTTTCCATACAGGCCTGGGACAGTTACTGAGATGTTATTGGTCTTTCCATACAGGACTCTGGACGGTTACTGAGATGTTATTGGTGTTTCCATACAGGACTCTGGACGGTTACTGAGATCTTACTGGTGTTTCCATACAGGGCACAGTCTTGGCGGAACTGAGATGTTATTGGTGTTTCCATACAGGGTTCAGGACGGTCACTGAGATGTTATTGGATGTTTCCATTCAGGGCACAGTCTGGGCGGAACAGATGCCTTTGCTGCTCGAGATATGATGTCTGATTAAGTGCCCCATCGCTGAAAAATCCCAGATATCTGAACTGTTTTAAACAGTTCTTAGCTTCTATCCATGGCGATTTTAGTACAGGGGGTGGTGTTGTGGTTGGCCATTAACGTGGTCTTCTCCGTGTGATATCCATACTATGTCTCGTAGATGTTTCATCCAGTGTTTCAACAGGCTCAGTGAGTTCTTTGTCCGTGGCTGCCACCCCGTCGAAGTTATCTGCAAAGTGAAGGTTCGTGATAGTTCTCGCAGAAATGATCGTGACACCATGATCTTTAAGTGGCTCATTCATGATGTGTACAACATGATCTTTAAGTCGCTCAGTCATGATGCATTTCATGACTCTGGTGTAAAGTGCTGGAGAGAAAAGGAGCCCTAATGAATCCCAAATTGCTATGTGGAACCACTTTCCATCGCGCCCTTTGTGAGTAACTGCACTGGTCACGTTGGAGTGTAACTTGGGGATGCTGTGGTCAACTTTGCCCCGATGTCAGAGTTCTTCATAGCGGCCTGCAGCACCTCTGGACACTCTGGGTGTTGCAGGCTTTTTTGTTGTTGTTGTAGAGGGATTAATGATCAGGTCTTTGATAACACTACAGCCTTTCAGATACAACAATGTCCGTTTGCAGCTGTAATCTAATCAGGATGCTTTTGAACATTATGTTGCTTATATTGCTGATCTCACTGATCTTGTGGTTGTTCTGGCAGTGTTGAGGATTTCCTCTCCTTGCAAGTGTGACGATTAGTGATCGAGTGTCCTTGGCGTTAACCACTCGCCAGTGTGCCGGATTTGTTTGCGGATGGCAGTTAATATATCACTTATTGCCTTTTCGCCATATTCAAGTGTTCTGCAGGATGTTGTCAATGCTTGCAGTCTTGTCATGTTTCAGCGATTTCACTGCTACTGCGGATTTTCGACAGTGTTGAAAAGTCATCTCCATTTGATGAACCATGGACTGTTAGTACACTTGTATCTCTTTTGCTCTGTTTGTTGTAGAGTCAAAGCAAGTTCCTCGATCTTCTTAAACGATATTTTCTTCCTGTATGAGACGGTTATGGTGCTGACTTTTATTTGCCTTGGTTAGTTTAACGCATATTAAAGGCTTTTTTTGTGTAGTTGTTATCCAGGTCTTCTCCGAGTTTTTACACTCTTATTTTCATCCCGTCTAACATTCACCATTAGCGCGCTCTTCTCTGCCCATTCCGTCCATCATTCATTTTCATCACATTTCTACTCCTCCTTGCTTATCATCATTCATCACACTTGCGTTCTTCTTTCCTATCCCGTCTGCCATCACTGTCGCCACGTTCTCCAATTTTCATTCCGTCCATCGTTTGTCATGCTGAATTCTGCCGCTAATCATTTATAGTCTCGGTTCGCGTTGTCTCCATCAGTCGTCGGTCTCGCCATCTGTTCTTTTCTAGAGTCTACCGTTCATCGGTTTTACGTTTGGATCATCCGTTCCTGTCTGTCATCCATCCTTCTCACGTTCTGCTGATGACATCTCCTCTGTCATCCATCATTGTCGAGGTGTCTTTCTTTTGTTCATCATCATCATCATCATCTCCTCCTCCTCCTCCTCCTCCTCTCTCCTCCTCCTCCTCCTCCTCTCTCTCTCTCTCTCTCTCTCTCTCTCTCTCTCAGAGAGAGAGAGACGCCAAGAAAGAGAGGGGAGAAAGAGGCGAAGCAAAGGCCAGAGATACAAAGGCTTAAAGGCAATTGAAAGAGAGAGAGAGAGAGAGATGAGAGAAGAGAGAGAGTAAAAAAATGAATTATGATGGAAAGCATTTATCCATCTCATTTCAACAATATTTAAAAATAGTTTTTTAATAGTTTTATACGTATTGTTTTACCTTTTTATTTACCCCATTCTTTTTTGGGGTTTTATTTTCTTGTTATGCCTTTCGTTGTTTTCCTTATAATCAGTTATGACTGATATAAGATTCTGATCAGCCATTTAATTCAAATAATTACATGGATACACGCATATGCACACATATACATGTACATACATGGCTACGTTCACAAACACAACACCACGCACGCACGCGCACGCACGCACGCACGCACGCACATAAATTGTGCGTGTGTGTGTGTGTGATGCTATTACTGCGTAGGTTACATTAACAATGATGTGAGATACGCATTAATAATCAAAATTAAACTGTCACCCAAGTATTGGTCTCGTGTTCACACACACAGACACACACCGCGCGCGCACGCTTGCACACACGCACGCGGTCACTCACTCACACACACACACACACAAACACACACACACACACACCACACACACACAACACACACACACACACACACACACACACACACACGCCCTGTCTTCCTCGTATGGAATGTTTGCCTAATGAGCAAAAGTCGTTTAGATTGAAAGAAAAAAAATACTGATAACTATAGAGATCCTGTACCAAACAACAATAGTACTATAAATGTATCAATGTCTTTACAGGAAGTCAGGAATGCTATCCGTCTGTTGGGAAATAAAAAGGTTTCGGTTGGTTTGGATGGATTTCTTACACTATGTTAAACCATGTACCAGAGAACTGGATAGTCATTTTACATAAATTATTTAACAAATGTTGGGGAATGTGAACAAATTCCCGATATATGGAAGACGTCTATTGTGACTCCTATTCTAAAACAGGGCAAGCCTCGGTCTGAGACGTCTAGCTATAGACCCATTTCAGTCACGTCTCATATGGAAAAGTCATGGAAAAAAATAGTAAATTTCAGAATGGCCTATTACTGTGATAAAAATGATTTATTTTCTTCACATAAATCTGGATTTAGAAAAGGACGAAGTACAATTGATCACCTGACACGACTAACTACTCAAATTAAGAAACAGTTTTCTAAACGTAAAAGTGTCCTTGCTTCCTTCTTTGATCTTACTAAAGCTTACGATGGGAGTGTGGCACAGCCGATTATTATAAATTAAAAACAAATTGGTCTTTCTGGTCACGTCTACAATTATGTGAAATCCTTTTTAAGTGAGAGACACATAATGACCAAAGTTGGTGTGACTTTATCATCCTCAAGATCTATAAATATGGGAATTCCACAAGGTTCTATAATCTCCCATTGTTATTCACGTAATGCTATATGACTTATATACATGTTTTTCATCATATACCAAGGTAGCTCATATGCTGATGACATTGCAATATGGATTAATGTATCTTTAAAGAAAAGACAAATTTACGTCACATAAATTATATTCAGAAGATCTTTCAGCACGAGCTGGATAAATTAAATAGTTATATGCATTTGAATGGCTTTCAATTCTTTGTTGAAAAGACACATCTGGTTCTCTCTAACAATGGATATAACCCAAGTAACCTGCCTATACTCTTTCTAGGGGGGACGGGAAATTTTTTATAAACTTGAAGTAAATTTTTAGGTGTCCTACTTACACCAAAACTAAACTGGAAAAAACATATTGACTCAATTGTTACTAAAGCCTTTAAAAAGTTTGAATTTTCTAAAAATTGTCAGTCATTCTCCAAGGGGACAGGATCCCAAAGTTTTGTTGCATTAGCAACCAGTCTTGTACGATCAAGATTGACTTACGGACAGGAAGTATTCTTTTCTGCTTCGCGATCGCATTTAAAGAAACTTCAAAGATTGACAGTAAAGCTGTAAAGTTGGCCCTGGGAGTACCTGTGTACACCAAGTCCTCAGACGCTTATAAGATAGCAGGCTTTTGCCACTTGATGAAGAAAGGAAAATAAGTTCTGTAAAATATGTAGTGAGACGGATTGCGGTGGACGACCTTGAAGAGTTAAATACACGATCCGACATTGATTTTTCGAAAAATGCACAGAAGAATTCAAATTTAGAGACGCTTCGTTCATATGTTTCAGACGTTTTTAATTCATCAAAGATTGACCCACACGAGGTTTGCGCCTCGCGTACTGGTTCCGCCGGTACCCCCTTGGGAACTAACGGAAGTAGCAGTTAACATTTTTTCTTTTGATCTAAATAAAGCGATTTCGCCGCATGTGTTAGCAGCATCTGTCAAAATTGACATGGAAGAAAAGTTTACTAACTATTTGAAGTATACACTGACGGCTCAGTTCTTGATGATGGTCGTGCGGGATCTGGCTTTGTAATTCCAGATTTCAAGCTGAAAAATCATATTATTTAGGTAAAGGTCATTCCATATTTACAGCTGAACTAGTTGCTGTCCTGATGGTATTAAATTATTTAATTTCCTTGCCAGTCTCAATATTTAATATCCTGTTTTGTGTTGATTCACAGTCAGTATTAAGAAGTTTGCATCGTTTTTGAAAATACACAGAGAGAGGAATTATTATTTGAGATTAAGATACATGTTGCACTGTCTTTACATGAAAGGTACTAATGTTGTATTTTCTGGGTTCCCTTGCACACCTCCTTCGTTTTTAATGATCAAGCAGATAGAGCAGCAAAACGGGGAGCAAAGAATATGTTTGGTAGTATTAAGGTTGATTGTCCTTTGTCACACAAGGAAATTAGTCATATAATCGAGAGGATTTCTTGAGTCAATACAGTTCCTCATCAAAACCTCGTCAGCAAACTCTGTCAAGCTTTGTGTCGATTAGCCGACCGGTTTCAAGCCTGACTTTTAGACTTTTATGTAATTCCCTACGAACCAAGTATTCCCAGACTGTTAAGTGCGTATGTCGTGGGGATGTTTCAGTTCAAATGTGATTTTTGATTGTGAACTAACGAAACGCTTTTTGAATGGTGTTTATACCAAGTGCTGACACTGGGCATGTTGATGTGTTTGAATTTTAGATTCGTTGCCAGTTGTTTCTCTGTTAAATTAACGAGTAACCTTTTGGGGAAGTCCATTAAGGAACCCTTTTATAATCATAATCGTAAGTTAGATTACTTTAGTTATTTTTCTCTAATTTTTCATAGTTACTGTCCTACAATTCATCCATCCTTTATTTTTGTTCTATGTAACCACATCGTCCTCTTTTCTTTTATGATAATAGTCTAAAATTGTAAACACTATGTTATTTAGACGTCTGCAATCACCTATATGTGTGACGAGACGTAAAACAGAATTCCTTCCTACACTCTCTCTCTCTCTCTCTCTCTCTCCTCTCTCTCTCTCTCTCTCCTCTCTCTTTTCTCTCTCTCTCCCCCCCCTCTCTCTCTCTGTCTCTGAATGGCAGAAATACAATGTAACTAAGTCAGAAAATTAATTAAGTGGATAAGTAGAATAGATGGCTTCGATTATGTCATGGAAACGCAATCAAGCTGAGAGGGAGAGAGGTAAACATCCTCTGTTCCTTTGTTTACCTGTTAACATATTCATATAGTAAATTAATAAGTGTATCTATATTTTCTTTTCCGAACCATTTTTTGCAGTGTGCATGCCCCGTAATATAATCATAGCTTAACCAGTGCTTAGTGTTAGTTTTTTCTTTTTTTTTCCCCCTTTTATTCCCCTTTTATTTATTGATTTTTTGTTTGTTTTACACCTAAAGAGCAAGTGTTTTACATCGAAATTATTGGCACATAGACTTGCAACAACCGGGCTTTTTTTTTCTTTTCCCACCCCGGCGATGTTTTGAGACGATTTTGTTTTACAATTGTTTTATGTCTTTTCATTTTTGGGCACACCATTTGTGACTCTTTATCCTTCCTTCTTTTTTCCTTTCTTCACTCCTTCCTTTCTTTCGAACATTCTTTTGTTCATTCGTTCGGTTTTTGTTCGTTCGTTTGTTTTTCATTCATTCATTCAGTCGATCAGTTGGTCGTTCAGTCATTCGTTCGTAAATGTGTTCGGTGGGTCTTTCGTTCAGTCGGTCTTTCAGTCATTTATTTGTTCAGTCGGTCGTTCAGTCATTTATTTGTTCAGTCGGTCGTTCAGTTCATTTATTTGTTCAGTCGGTCTTTCAGTCATTTATTTGTTCAGTCGGTCGTTCAGTCGTTACATCGTTCGGTTATTCGTGCGTTTGGTCAGTCGTTCAGTCATTTGTTCGGTCAGTTAGTAGGTCGCTCGTTCATTCATTCATTCGTTCAATCGGTCTTTTCAATGGAAAAAAGAATGGGGCAAAGGTGAACTATATAATAGTTATACTTCACACAGTTGTGGTCAAGTTGTTTTATTTCGCACAATGTGGTTGATAATTACAGATAGTATACAATTCAAGACGGATTTTGGCCATTGAAATAGAAATACAGCATAAAAAAGTGGTCATTGTGAATGTATATGCTCCAAATAATGACAATGAAAGAATACTTTCTTTGATGAACTGGGAGATGTTATCTCTAACGTTCAGTCAGAGCACTTGTTGATTGGGGGGGGAAATTTCAACTGCGTATTAGATAACGATTTAGATATCACCTCTGGAGAAAAACATGCAGAGGGCACAGTAAAGAAATTCAATGATTTAATAAAAACCCATGACCTGTATGATACCTGGAGACTGTTTCATCCAGTTTGAAAAGGAATTTACATGGCTTTAAAACTTCTCCTTTTATTGCACGTAGATTGGATTATTTCATATCCAATGATAATTTGTTTGACAAAACAATAGACTGTAATATTCATTCTATCCCTTTTACAGATCACAGAGGTTGCTCCATCAAATTGAAATTCTCAAGCTTTGAGAGGGACCTGGGCTGTGGAAGTTTTAATAACTCATTGTTGAATGACTTAACTATGTCACACAGATGAATAGTTTGATAGATGATTATGTTTCTCGTATGGATGAAAACATCGATTTTCAAATGGAATGGGAAATCCTAAAATGAAGATTAAGAGTTTTACAATAATCTATGCTAAAGGAAAGAGCATCAACAGAAGAAATAAGTTAGTAGAAATACAAGGTAAGTTAAATGACATATATATTAAGATTGCAAAAAACCCTAATGATATTCATTATCAAAATCAGCGACACACTTAATGCAAGAATTAGAATTATGGAAACTTATAAAGCACGTGCAGCACAGGTAAGATCTAGAATGAAATGATTGAAGAGGGAGAAAAGAATACAAAATATTTTCTAAACTTGGAAAAATCAAGAGCAAATTCAAAGATAATAGAAGAACTTCGTGATGAAAATGGTAGATCAGTTACACAACAGTCAGAAATAATGAAATGCAGCGAGACTATTATTCGAAGTTGTACAAGAAAAGGTAAGAGCAGGAAATATGGAACAAATGGTAGATAACTTTATATCTGTTTACTTCAGTGCCACAGCTTTCTGACTCTCAGAAGGATAGTTGTGAAGGCAACTTAACAGAGAATGAACTGCTGACAGCTCTTAAAGCCCTCAAAAATGGTTCTTCATCAGGAAGTGATGGGCTTACAGCAGATTTTTGAAAGTATTTTGGTGTCATATAAAAAGTTTGTTAACATCATCACTTAACTCTGCATTTGAAAAAGGGACACTTTCTTCTTCTCAGAGAAAAGCAGTCATTACGTTAATTCACAAAGGCAAAGATCTACCTAGAAATGTTTTAAAAAACTGGAGACCAATTTCGTTAACGAATAGCGATTATAAGCTTTTGTCTAATGTTTGGCAAATCGTTTATGTCAAGTAATTAGAGATTTAGTAAGTGAAGATCAGGTTGGGTATATAAAGGGACGTCGAGTAGCGACACTACTGAGACTAATTGATGATATTATTGATCATCTAAATGTAGAAAATATTCCTGGTTTGCTTTTAAGTATTGATTATACACAAGCTTTTGATAGTATATCAAAAGACTTCATGTTAACAGCTCTCAAAAAGTATGGGTTTGGGGAAGAATTCATTAGATGGTTTCAAGTATAAATCGCTGATACTTGTAGTTGTGTTTTGTATGGTGGCTGGACATCAGAGTATTTGCGGTTGAAACAGGAATCCGACAAGGATGTCCTTTTTCTCCCTTAGCATTTGTGTTGGCTATAGATTGCTAGCAATAAGATAAAAGACTGTAGAAACATTAGAGGAATTGATTTAGGGGGTTCAAGAGATACGCTTCTTAATGTAAGCAAAATTGCGCTTTATGCAGATGATGTTACTTTATTTTTGACAGATCAGCATGACATGATGCAGGCATTAGATATACTCAATGATTTTTCTTTGTTTTCTGGTTTGGTTATAAATAGAAATAAATCAGCAGCTATGTGGCTAGGTAGTAGAAAACATAGTGCAGACAGCTTTTATGGCTTACGTGGAAAAATAAACTAAAGATTCTGGGTATTTATTATGAGAATGATAAATCGGCATCTTTAGTTGAGGATAATTGGTTGCAAAGAATAGAAACTATTCAGAGAATTATTCACTCCTGGGGAAAAAAGAGATCTTAGTGTAATGGGTAAAATACATATTATTAAAACTTTTCTTATTTCACAAATGGTCTATGTTATGCAAACATTTGTGATTCCAGACAAGATCTTATCAGATATAATCGCACGCTTTTTAGATTTCTCTGGCGTAAAAAACATTGCAATCGAAAGGCATTTGAAAAAGTTAAAAGAAGCATAATGTGCAGTGAATATGAAAAAGGAGGATTGAAAATGATAAATTTAAGACAGATGCAATCTGCTTTTCTCCTGTCATGGGTTGTAAAAATTTGTAAGGCCACAAACAATGAAAGATGGACTATAATTCCGAGAAAAATATTTCTACCCTTTGGTGAGAATGTCATGTGTTTTTATGCAAATACTAAAAGCGCACTTTTCAAAGGTTTAGACAAGATACATTCACATTTTTGGAAAATTACTCTGAAAACATGGCTAGATCTTAATAAACATAAAGATGTCTCACCCTTTCCTCTTTACTGTGGAATAAATCAATACATAAAATATCGAGGGGAAATGTCCTTTTCTTCCCTGACTGGGATAAAGGGCAAAATACTAAATGTTAGTGACATGTATGGTCCAAATGGGATGCTTTCATACCCGGGCGTGGTTAACAAGATAGGAGCCTCCCCTGCAAGGATCTTAGAGTATAATGTAGTGTCAGCGGCCATACATACTTTAATACTAGGGTTAGTGAACAAGATAGATATGACATAGATTTTGCAGAACCACCTCTTTTTTTGTAACAAAAAGCATATATCTTGCAAGGATTTCCGTGCACTTTGTGTTTCCTAAGTTATACAGAACCATGTGCAACCCGTTTTTGGTCCAATAAATATGTGTCACGACCGACCCCTGGAGGTCTGCCCTGACGGATCGGTTCTAGGTGGAAGTGAAGGGAGTGACTGACCTCACACGCTCCGCAAGAGACCACACATAAAGATTCGATACAACACCCCATTTATTCACACCAGCAAAATAAACATTCCAACACACGCACCATGCACGATCACAATAAAGCACTCCAACGCACACAACATGCACAATCACGATCAAGCACTCCAACGCACACAACATGCACAATCACGATCAAGCACTCCAACGCACACAACATGCACAATCGCAATCAAGCACTCCCACACCCACAACATGCACGATTATAAATAAATATTTCACCATACGACGTACACAATCACAATTACAGCATTCCAGCACATATGACATGTACACAATTATAAAGAAATATTTCCAGTATTGACCCTTTCTCACACCACGGAGTGCGTCCACATCCTGCCCCTGTCAAGTCCGCAGGGAGCACCCTGTCGCACTAGGTGCTCCGAGCCGGGTTGGTTCTCGCAGGGAGTCGCCCAAAGCCGACACCCTCGACTCCCAAGCGGGCAGTGAAGAGCGTGTCCCGGGGGGGGGGGGGGGGGGGGGGGACGTAGCTGTTACTGGAGGTCCTGGACGGGGGTCCAGGCCGGCCAGTCGAGACGGCGGGCTCCCCTAGCAGTCCACGGTCCCGACCAAGGCGTGGCCTCGACCAGCGCGTGGCACCATCTCGTCCGTGGTCTCAGCCAGAACGTGGCCTCGACCAGCACGTGGCACCATCCAGTTCGTGCTCCAGGTGAAGCCCCCAGGAGGGGGAGGACGTAGCTGGGAGGAGAGTCGGAGAGGAGGAAAAGAAGAAGGAAGGAGGAAGGAAGAAGGGTACTGGAACCCTGCCGTCAGTACCGTCTGACCATTGCTGTCAAGTCTTAACAGCCACTCGCATGATGGGCGAGGGGAAGTGTATTCAATGCACACAGTAAACCCATTGAATCAAGTCTTCTCACACGATGCAGGTAAAAGACTGCATTAAATCAACAGGTTATAAAACAAATATGAATTATCTTCACCCTTCTCTCACTCACGCTTAACGTTTTCCTTCCTTAGGAAATAAATCAACACAGCGACCATCGCTTAATAACTGCCACCACATTTGCAAATAATAATTCAATGGCATAACTGTCACATTTTATAAACACATTTCAAAATAACACAAATCTTCAACCACGCATCCGAACGACAAATCATGCGTACGCACGCTCGTGAACATAAAACTCGTTCTCCTTGCACACACAAACAGACGGTGGCCGAAGGATAAAAGTCCGGCGAATGTGACAGGGGCGGACGAGCGAGACCAAGCAAGTTCCAACCCTGAATCACCAGGTTCTCTCCCTTCCCCACCGACTACCGCATCACCAGATGCATAAACAGGAGAAAGAATTTTTGGAAATAATTTAGAATGGCCAGGTTAAAGATTGAATTAACCAGAGAAAAGGTCTCACACAATATTTCTCTTACAATTTCGAAAACAAAAGAAAATTGCGCAAAAGAGAAGACTAAGCCGGCTAACAACAACAAATCAAAACAAACAGACCACGAAACTGATGCTTACCAGCAACCCGTGGGTGACCCCGAAGAGGCGGTCAAAGGACTCTCTCTACCCTCTGTCCAGTCGAGAGGACAGAGGCGAAGATGCGGAAACAGAAGAAATGATGTCCCTCTCCTACAGGCCGACTGCAGGAATTGAAAGTACTGACTGTACTCTCGACGATAAGGTAAAGAACCAGGACTGGAGCAGGCGCCCCCAGAGACATCTTCCGCTCGAGTGAAGAGCTAACCTCCCTCAGCAATGGCGGCCAACATGCCATGCTGCGTCACAGAGTGAGCATACTTCAAACTAAAAGGAACGAAGCACGTGCGACAGGTAAAAAGACAGGCGAGAGGCCGATAGACAGAAAGTTCGAGAGAAAGGTACCGGCCACCCGTGAACTTGCAGGATGAATAGCACGGGCGGTGGAATTAGAGAGAGAGAGAGAGAAAGCAGACCGAAGTTGAGCTGAACCACACCAAGGTGCAACTGCACCACAAGCCACCCTAAGGGACGGATACACGACAACAGCAACGACAATAAACAAATAAGTAATTCCGCCACCCTAGGTGGGTCGAACGTCGTAGGCCTCGTGACAAACTCGTGACAATATGGACTGGAGTTAAATGAAAATGTATGGAAGATACCCCGCTTGTGCACAAAAGAAACCAGACAGAGTTTTGCAATGGAAAATTTTACAAAATATATACCCGACTAACATAATGCTATGCAAATGAAAGTCGGGGATAATCGAAACTGTTCATATTGCAACGATAAAATTGATTACATTGAACATTTCTTTTTCCCTGAAATAAGGTTAATTCTTTTTGGGAAAATTTGTCGTCAATACATATTAGCTGTAAAAAACCAAGATTGTGTTTTCGAAAAAACTGTGTTTTTGGGAATTTTAACAGAAAATTTTGACAGAAATATATGAAAAAAAAACCATGTTGTTTTACTGCAAAAAGTGTATAAGTATTTTAAAAAAAACGGTTGGCTCCCAAAATTTCAGTCATTTTCAAAAATCAGATGCTCTGAGGAAAATTAAAGAGATTATACATGCTTCATTTTTAACGCACGCACGCACGCACGCACGCACGCAACACACGGCCACGCACGCACGGCATAAAAGCGACACATACCAGCACCACAAGCACATGCGCGGTGGGTGCGCACAGAGGGGGGGGGGGGGAGGGAAGGGGGGGGGGGGGGGGGGGGGGGAGAGAGGGAAGAGAGAGAGAAAGAGGAATACACATTTTTTACAAATAAATCGTGTTTGTCATTTTGGGTTTTTGGGTGCGGGGTGTGTGTGAAAAAAAAATGAAAAACTAAAAAAAAATTTAACCCCTCTGTTTATTTTGTTGTTCCGTTTCCGTATAATGAAACAATTACAGAGTGAGTGTGCCAGTACACCACACATTAGTATTTTAACAAACCCAGCCTTTGTACCCAATTCCCAAAACATAAATCAAAAAAAATGTCCTTTTGAAAGAAAAAAATACAGATATCATGGTGTGAAAGAGTTTGGTTGTGAAAGAAAAGAAAAGAAGAAAAAGAGAGACAAAAAACAAAACAAAAAAAAACGTAGTAGGGGAAATTGTTTTGTTTTTTTTTTTCTGTTTTTTTTTTTTTTGGGGCAGATGAAGAGGACGTGTAAAGCACCAAAAAATTTAAAAGAGGTGGATGGGGTTTTGGCCTTGGGGAAAAAAAAAAAAAAAAAAAAAAAAAATCAACCTTAGGTGTCCTTTGATCCGAGAATGATCCCACAAAAAAAAAAAAAAATAAAAAAAACGGTCGTTCATTATTCAGTCGTTTATCGTTGGTTGGTCGTTAGTTTTTTGATCAGCGGGGGGTCATTCAGTGGTATTTGATGTACATTCAGACATTTGTATAATTTTTTCGGTCATTTTGTCATTCATTAAATTCTTTTCTTTAAGTCGGCCGCAGTCATACATTCGGTCGTCGGCGTTTAGTCATTATATCGTTCATTTGGGTCGTCGGTCGCAAGTCAGTCTTACTTTTTGCGGGGTCATGGGTTTATTTCTTGTTGTTCATTCGATTTTTGGTCGTCAGTATCCCTTGTACGTTGGGGTCGGTCGGTCGGTGTTTATTTATTCATTCGGTATTCAAATTCTTTCGTAATGGCCCCGTTCGTTTTTATTTTTTTTCGTTTTCTATGTTGGGGCAACGGTTATTTTTCGTTGGGCCCGTGTTTCATTCATCGGTCAGTCGGTTTAAATGCTTCATCATCGCTGGCCCTGTTCAGTCAGTCTTCGTTCAGTTGTTCAGTCGATCGCTCGTTCTTTAAAAGCGGTCACTGTTTTACTTTGGTTAGTTTTTTTTGTTTTCTTGTATGGCCGGTGTTTATTTTTTTCAGTGATCGGTTGGTGGGTCAGTCAGTTTAGTATCATTTTTTCGTCGTAGTGGGTTTAGTTTTCGTTTGAAAATGTGCGTCGTCTTTTTGTTCAGTCAGTATCGGGCGGTGGGGATCGTTCGGTCATTCGTTCGTACATTTGTTGGGGTCGTTGGTGGTTTTCATTCATGTATTAGTGGGTCTTCCTCGTTCTTAATTCTTGGGTTTCAGTCGGTTAGTCGATCGAAATTTTCATTCGTTCGTAGTTTTAGTATTGTTCGTACTTTTGTTTGTTGTTAATATTCGGTTATTACATTAGTCGGGTTTTTTTATAAACATTCGGTAGTGGTTAGTCGGTCTCGTTCACTCAGTGAAAGTTCATCGGTGGGTGTTCTTCATTCGATCATCGATATTTTGTCGTTCAGTCTTTGTTCGTGCAATTGGTTGGTCAGTTTTGTCATTCTTCTTCGTTCAGGGGGTCATTAAAATTCGTTCTTTAGTCCGTCGTTCGCTTTTATTGTTCCATCGGTCGTTAAATCATTATTGTTAGTATTCGGTTATTATTGTCGGTAGCCCTTTAGTAAATTTTTTTCGTCTGTAGTTGGTTGTTTATTATTTTCGTTAGTGGCGTTATTCGGTTATTTTTCCGTTCAGTATTCATTCGGTTAGTCAACCAATGGGTCATAATATTGATCAGTCGTTTTTCGTACGTGGTATTCGGCAGCTTCGGTGTGGGGGTCGTTCGTATTACTCGGTCGGCGGTGTTTTATTCATTCGGTCAGTGGGTCGTTCAGTCTTTATTCGGTAGTGGTGCCCATTATTTTTCCGCATGGGGTCGTCCATTCATTATTCTGTAGTCGGTCTCCCCAGTCATTCTTTTGTCAGTCGGGTTCAGTCATTATTGGGTCAGCGGTCGTTCAGCCATTTTTCGGTCTGTCCTGTCATTATTCCTTCTTCGGTCGTTGGTCGTTACTTATTCATTCCTTCGTCGGTCGTTCATTCATTTTCGGTCAGTCGGGAGGTAGGGCGAGTAAAGAAAAGGGGGTGGGAGATGGGTGGGGATAAGGGGGGGGATTTGATCGTGATGTGGAAGAGGGGGTATGAAGTGTGGGGTACACGGGGCGGGGGTGATGGTTGCTGGAAGGGGGGGCAGAATGTGGGGGCCCAAAGGAGCCGGTGTGGTGTATTTGGAAAGGAGGGTTGAAGTGTGGGGATACACGGGGCGGGTTGGTGGCGGAGTGGAGGCGGGGTGAAGTGGGGGAAATGGGGCGCGGTGGGTCGTGAGGGGAAGGCAGGGTATGAAGTGTGGGGAAAACGGGGGGGGAGGGTGGTGGCGTGGGGGGAGGGGATGGAGTGGGGGGACAAGTGGGAGCAGTGCAGGGTATGCTTGGGTGGGTATCCCTTGGGGTGGGGGAAAAGAACGCACCCTAAACACAGCCGGGGTCGAAGGGGGGGATACAGGTAAACATGGGGGGGGGGTTCGGCGTTTACGGTTGTTGGGAGGGGATGGGGGAGGACCGGGACTGGGTAACATAATTTATTGGAGCAGGGAGGGGGGGTGAAGGGCGTGAAGGGGTTTTGGGATGAAGGGGCTGACGGGGGTTCCTTGGATGAAGGGCGTGCTCGTGGGTTTTGGTAAAGAGGGACATGGTCTATTGGAGGGGGGCATAAACAGGGTTCCCTTTTGGGGAAAGGGGTAACATGGGTCTTTGGCCAAGGGGTGAATGGATTTGGTAAAGGGATGACGGGGTCTTTTGGGATGTGGGGGTAAATTTGGGGTTTTGGGAAGGGATGACGGGGTCTTTGGGTGAAGGGCGTGAATGGGTCTTTGGGGTGAAGGGGTAACATGGATTTTTGGATAAAGGCGTGAATGGATCTCTTGGATCAAGGGGTAAAGGGGTTTTGGATTGGGCGTGAATGGGTTTTGGTGGGGGGCATGACGGGTTTTTGGTAAAAGGGTGACTGGGGGGGTTCTTGGTGAAGGGCGTGCATGGGTTTTGGTGAAGGGGGGCTGGGTCTTTGGGGGATAAAGGGGGTAATGGGTCTTGGGTAAAGGGGGACAGCGTTGTCTCTGGGTGGGGGCGTGACGGGGGTTCTTGGATAAAGGGGGCCGTAAATGGGTTCTTGGTGAAGGGCGGCAGGGTGGGTTTGGGGTAAGGGCGTGAATGCGGGGGTTTATTGGATGGGGGCGTGAATGGGGGGTTTTGAAAAAGGGGCGTGCATGCGTGGTTGTTAAATTGAAGGGGTTGAAATGGGTGGTTCTAAAAAATGAAGGGGGTGTGGGTGGTTTGGGGGAAAAGGGTGCAGTAAAGGGCTGACGTGAGTGTCTTGTTGGGGTAAGGGGAATAGGGGCGGGTTTTATTGGGTAGAGGGGGCGAGGTAAGTGGGTGGGAGGGGGACCTGTTGGGAGTAAGGGGAAGATGAAGGGGTGTTGTAGATGGGCATTGGGACAAAGGCGAGATGAATGCGTGTTTGGTCTCTTGAAAGGGGAGGTGGGGTGAAGAGGGCATGGGAGGTACACTGGGCGAAGGCGGGTGGGTGGGGGTGTTGAGAAGAAAAGGTTTTTAAGAGGAGCAGATGCGATCATTATTGGGGCAGAGAAGGGTTGTAATGGTGGGGGCTTTTACTAGGGTTTTAAGGGGGGGTGGATTGATGGGGTGAGATGGTGGATTTTTGGGGCAAGGAGGGGGCCCCCCCGGTAAAGGGCGTAAAGTGGTGGCAATATTCGCAGAGGGGGTATGTGAAAGGGCGTGAGTGGGTGTTGGGGGAAGGGGGTGAAAGAGGTGAATGGGGTCTTTTTGGGGCAGACAGGGCGGATAGATGGCGTAAAGGGTGGATTTTTGGGGAGGGGTGGATAGGGAATATGTGCACGGCCCCTGTTGGGGGGGTAGGGGCCAGAGAAAGACGTGAAGTGGGTGTCTTATGGTGGCAGGGGGCGGAGAAAGGCGTGACATTTGGGGCGGGGGTGGGAGGGATAAGGCGGGGGGACTGTTGTTATTTGGGGAGGGGGGAAAAGGGCCCCAAGGGTGAATGGGGGCGTCTTGGGGAGAGGGGGCCCCTACACAGGTGAATAGTGAGGTATTGTGGCAGGTGGGTGCAGTGAAACGCGTGAAATTATTGGGAAGAGGGGCGGATGAAGGGGATGGGGAATTGGGTTTTATTTGGGGCAGAGGAGCTCCCCAAAGAGCGTGTGCGGTTATTTTTGGGGCAAAGGGGGAGGGGGGAGGGTACTAAGTTGGTGTGCGAAATGAGGGGAAAGGATGAGGGTACCAAATTGGGGTGCGAATGGAGGGGGGGGATGAAGGGTCTAAGTTGGTGTGCGAACTGGGGGGAGGGGATGAAGGGTTTAAGTTGGGGTTTTCGAATGGGGGGGGGGGTGAAAGGGACTAAGTTGGTGTTTGAAATGGTGGGGGGGGGGGGGGGGGGGGGGGGGAGAGCTGCAGGTGTTAGATGGAGGAGGGGGTGGGGCAGTTGATGCCAGCGTGGCGTAAGGAGGACGGATCGTGGGAAGTGGGCGTGGATGGGTGGGCGAACGAAATGAGGGGGGGGGGGGGCGGACCCCGGGCGTGACATGGATGGGGTACTGGGGGGTGGAAAGGGGAATGAAAAGGTTTGAGCTGGGGTAGGGGAGTGTGCCCTGGGTACAGAGTCGCAACCGCAGAGTGTGACGTGGGGGAGGGTACAGTGGGAGCAGAGCACTAATGGCTGGGGAAGGAAAAGCGAATCGGGGGGGGTTTTGGCGGCGCGTATGAGGGTGGACAAGGGGGGGGGGTGGGAGGGGGGGATGCGGGGGGGGCATGGTGGGGGCTAGAGGGCGCGGGGTTGGATTTAAAAGGAATCGTTGGGGATTGGTGGGGGGGGAGGGGAGCGAAGGTGGGGTAGTTTTTAGGGGTTACATTGGTGGGGAAGCAGGGTACGGATTCCCTGCCGAAAAAATGGAGGGGAACGGCGAGGGTGGGGGTGGGGATAACAGTTTCAGGGGTGAATGGGTGGGGGAAAAGGGGAGGATCGGCCTTGAGAGGAAAGGGTTTGGGTTGCACAGATTTCGGAGTATCATGTGGGGGGGGGGGGGGGGGGGGGGGGGGTTGGGGGGGGCGTGGTTCAGTGAGGGGTCAGCACGAATGACACAGGGCGCCCCGGTGACAATTGTGGGGTGTGGCCCCTCCAGTGCCCGGTGGGAGTGACCCTGAATGCGTGAAAACCCGCCAGGAATTTGTTTCCCGTTTAATTTGGGGGGGGGGGAGGAGAGGTCAAGTCGCCCGGAATAGGGGTTTACGTGTGTTAAAAAAAACTCGGAAACTGGGGGTTCTTTGTGTGGGGAGGAAATTTCCCTGAATGTGAGTGTGTTTGTGATTTTTCCCCAGGTGAATCGGAGGGGGCGTGGGTTGTCTGCAAAATTGTACGAAATGGGGTTATCCGGAAAAGGTTTGGGGTTTGGGCCCCGTGCTCATGTTGTTTTCCCTGGGGGCAGGGGTTAGGTATGCCCCCGAGACTTTTTAAGGGTTTTGGGTACCAGAGTGAAGACGTCGAGTTTCGGTGTTCAGCACGGTTCTGCAGACCGGGGTTGGCGTCTGGCAGTTCCCCCGGGGTGGGGTTTGAGTGTGTTTTCCGCTTTTGACTGTCGGTGTTTGGTGTTCAGGAGGGTTTGCCGTACCAGGGCTTTTCTGTTTGGGAGGCC
>JAFLJL010014554.1:0-10794 GCA_018398815.1 Conus ventricosus | reverse complement strand
TCCCCCGTAGCCCTCCACGACGGTCCCTCTCACATCACCCCGTAGGCCCGTCCACGTCACGGTCTGCCTCTCACCATCCACCCCCGTAGCCGTCCGTCCGGTCTGCCTTCACCCCCACTCCGTGGCCCTCAGTCACGGTCTGCCTTCCCATCCACCCCCGTAGGCCCGTCCACGTCACGGTCTGCCTCTCACCATCCACCCCCGTAGGCCCGCCCACGTCACGGTCTGCCTTCACCATCCCCCGTAGGCCCCGCCCACGTCACGTCTGCTGTGCCCCCTGCCCCTTCCAATGCAATTTCACCCAGTCACGCCCGCCCGCGTCAATTCCACCCTGAAGTGCCCACCCATAACATCCATGTACCCCCCGCCCACAATGCACTTATCATTCATGCACTGGTCTCCCTCCCCTTCCTCCTCCCCCCCCCTCCCTCGCGAGTTTGCCAACCTTGTCACACTGTCACTGTATAAGACGTGACAGGGATATAGTATTAATAATCCCCGTTAAAAACCCACCCCTTTCCCCCTTTTACTAAGTTGAACGCACACAACAAACACACACAAAAAAAATACAGTTGCACAAAACGAAGGCTTTATTTGCATTCACGCCCACACTCTCACCCACAGAAATGGCAGATGAAACACCAATCCTTTATATATCCACACATAGGCAGTTTTTCCCCCCACACCCCACACATAAAAAAAAAAAACAAACTCCAAAAGAATCCAACAATACTATCAATACCCGACCTCAGCGCATGGCCCTTCCCTTAGCTTTACCTGCACGTCATGGCGGCACGTTTACATATAACAACCCTTCCCTCAGGAGGCACAGATACACACCTCACCCACAAAAGGGCCAATACCAGAGGGGACAAGGGTAAAATTTCACATCCACCTGGTAATCCCGGGATGAAATATCAAGCAGGTTGATACGTCAAAAACCCGAGAGGGCCCAGCAATGCTTTTCTTTCAAATGTATTCTTTATACTAATTTTTATGTGCCGTGTCAAACCATCGGACACCCAAAGCTTACCCCCAAATATTCAACACCAATTGTTCAGGTAACCCGAAACCAATGTCGTATTTCAATACTTTCATTCCGAAGTCTCTGGCGGGTACTTGACACAGGCAAAAAAGAAAAAACTTTTTCCCAAAAAAAAAAAAAACCACACACACACAAAAAAAAAAAAACAACGGCAACACAGCGTTTCCCGATATGGTTATGAAACCGTCGGTCTGCTTGACGGCGCTCACACTAATGCACCCCCAAAAACACAAAACCTTCACTAAAGCGCTTGATACAAAATGGGAAAGAGGAACGTTGTGACACGTCGAAGAACGCGGTCCCCTCCCTCCCGGGCACCAACCACACCCGCGGTCACCGGTGATGGAATACTGCTGTGGGCCCTCAAGACGCTTGCCACCCTAAAGAGACAGTGAAGTCAGAGGAACTGCCAAAACCTCGGGACGTGGAAGGGAGATGACGTCCCCGACCGGAACGCATCCTGCCGGCCCGGGTGCGTCCCCACTCCGGCAGAGAAGTGGTGCAGGGATTGACAGGGGGGATGGCGGTCCCAAACTCCTACAACCTGAGAACTACCTCTACGGATTTGCCGTGTAGGGGAGGTACATAAAACTCGCCGGAACCCTGTGAAAAAGGAAATGTCTTATACCCACAGAAGAATACGTTATATTTTTGTTGCTTCACTAAAGTAAATGGTTCTCAGTGTTTACATGTCACAACCCAAAGTGCGACAGCTAATTGGGGAATTTTAAATCATGACTTATACAACCAGCCACATTGACATAAAGATTCTCTCACAGAAATGTTCCATTACACATGTAAACCAATTTCATTTGACTTTCCACTTCCATCAACGCCAAACATAATTTTTAACCGTTTCCTTCATAAAAGTGATTACACTGTCTGAATTACGTACCCACGACTTCATTTCCCCTCGAGGCTCCAAGAAAATGATTCAATAAGATTATATATCATATTCACGGGCAACGAACAAACGAAAAATCCGACCCGTTAGTGACGACAGTACCGGTCACAATTCAGGATCGATTACTCAGTAACATGCTTAATAGAATCAAACAATTTCAAGCAAAACCAAATAATAGAATTGAACCGGGGTTTCCCCAAATTTTCCCTAGCAGGAACAATCATCAACCTATAAATGTCATCAGAAATTATCAAGCGCTAGGATAATCACCAATTTACTTAATCTCGACAAGGATTTTCCTAACGCTGCTATACATTGTGTACTGACACAATGCTGTGGAAAACATCTTTGAATACTGACGAAACCCCCCGTCGACTAAAACAACCACATACATACATATTACATCAAATGTAGGCTTCTGGGGCACAATTCCCAAGAAATCTTAAACCCCCTTTTTTATTCTTTCATCTGCTATTTTTTCTCTTTTTTTTCCAATCGTAAAACCCTATACCAAGAAACCAAAATTTAAATGAATTCACCCGAAAATCTTTAAAAATTGAACAAAAAGAACAACTCTATTAATATAATGATCCCACTTTTCCTTTCCCGCCATCCACCCCAGTTTAGTTCCAGCGTGAACACCAAAGTGAACTTCTACAAGACGTGTCTATCCGAGGTACCACCACCCGTCACCTATCGATAAACCTCACACACGCCCAGCCACAATCACATGCAGCCCTGCCCCCGTACCGGCACGCCCCGTGTGACAGTCTCCTTTTGATATTAAAAAGTTCCCGTCCTCCGATACAATGTACACTCAGAAAATAACCAATCTTTATCAAACTTGAAACCCATATTTCTGTACACCAGCGACCACTACCACATACAACATATGTCTTAGCACATCAATGCCGCTGTAACACAACCACCTCTCTGTATCAGTTTTAAAACCCCGAAAACGCACATTATGTCATACCATATGTACGGTTTTTCCTCGACCTTAAGTTCAAGTTTTTCTCTTCTCTTCAAATTTCCCGCACTTTTTAAATTTCCTCCTCTTAGTCAATTCACATAAAAAGGAATCTTTGCGAATTAAAATCAAATTAAAAGGAAATCCTCCCTTTTCCAGGAACGAAACACAAAAGTTGATGAAACCATGATATCTACAAACAACCAGCTACACAGTCCTCCAAAATTTCCGCTACTTTACCCGCTCACCTTAGACAACGGAACGAACACAATGGACGACCCCCTCAGTCGCCGGGGACACTGCCAGACAGCCAACGCCCTGGTACGTGCAAAAACCCCGTCGCTGAACCCCAAAAACCCGACAGTCAAGACGGGGAAACGACACACGGGACGACACCCTCAGTCCCCGGGGACACTGCCAACAGCCAACGCCCTGTACGGGGCAGAACCCGTCGCTAAAACACCGAAACCGACAGTCAAGACGCGGACGACACACGGACGACACCTCAGTCGCCGGGACACTGCCAGACAGCCAACGCCCGGGTACGTGCAGAACCCGTCGCTGAAAACACCGAAACATCGATCGTCTCACTCTGGTACCCAAACCTTCAAAGGTCGGTCGAGGGCATTACCGTGAACCCCTGCCCCCAACGAAAGAAACAAACATGAGCACGAGGCCAACCAACCTTTCGCGGAAAACGCCCTCAGTTCGTACTAACTTGCAGACACACCACGACACTCCGGTTCACCTCGGAAACTCACAAGACAGCACTCACATTCACGGAATTCCTCGCTCACATCGAAGAACCCCAGTTTCACGAGTGTTTGTTTACACACGTAAACCCCACTATTCCGGCGAGCTTGACACTCTCCTCCCCCCCCCTCCAAGAGTTAACAGGTAAGCAAATTCCTGGCAGATTCACGCACTTCACGGTCACTGCCACCTGGCACTGGACGGGCCACACCACAATTGTCACCGAGGCGACCTGTGTCAGTTCGTGCGGGAAAATACCCTTTCCCCCAAGATTTAAAGTCTTACCTTTAAATAAAAACTTGAAGGAACGCACGAACAAGTCCTTGTGTTACAGCATTTGGAAAATAACAAACCCCCTCTTCCTCTACTGTTTTAAGCTCTCGGCACAGAACCCTTACCCCCTACGACCTAAAGAAATCTTGCAACCACTCTCACATCCGGAATTGCCTCCACTACAAACTGGAAGGGTTGTAGTAACAACGCCCATGGGTGATCCGACACTGGGCGACTTGACCCTCTCCAAATACTGAAGTGGAGAATGGTCCGTCTGTAGGGTGAATTCCACCCCATAAAGGTAGGTTCAAATTTCTGAACCGCCCATACCAGAGCCAAACATTCCTTTTCCACGATGGAATAGTTGCGTTCAGCTGGATTGAGCTTTTTGCTGGCGCACACTACAGGATGGACTCCTCGTCGTGTTCCCTGACACAGCACAGCTCCTACGCCCACCTCAGAGGCATAGGTCTTTAGAATGAACCGACGTTCCCGGGAAAACTGGGGTTGGCATACAGGCGGCGTGAAAGAAAAAATCTTTCAGCTTCTGGAACCCCTCCCCCAACACTCGGATTCCACACCACCGATGCGAGACTGATTCTTTCCTTTACCCAAAGGTTACGCTGGCACTTTAAACGGGACTTCACTTTACCTGCCTATGTCTTTTACACATCCCGGGCCCAATTTGAAGTTTGGGGGAATATTCTCTTCTTTGTCTTGTTTCCCCCCAAGTGTCAACCATAGGAATATCGTGTTCGAGAGTAAATTTACTGTCTTCCTTAGGACTTCGGCACAAAAAACCTGGGTTGCTGTTCCGCTCTCACTCTCGTACTTACGTACAAGAACTCGGTCTTCCCACATGAAGGAGACCCTATTTCCAGGGGAATGGAACACTAACTTTCCTCTGCAGCTCTTCTGGCACGTGCAAGGCTATCGTCCTGTTCCTGCCCACGAATCAGCTCGTCTTTCGAGACAGCCATCACTTGCTCCTTTAAAGATAAAGGTTGGAGCAGGCCTCCTGGGCTCTGACTGGAGTACGCGTCCAACACATCGACTTTAGGATGTATCCGATTGCCACATTTATCCGAAGGGGTTGTCTCCCTGATGGGGTATACTGGGACTCTCTCAGGATGGTGCTCTCCCTCACGGCACATGTGATTCCCCACCAGCACCTCCGCAACTGGATCCTCCATCACCAGAGGCCTCAACCTCCCCCTCAAAGTAGGGCCGTTGTCCTTTGTACACACAAAACCACGGGTAGTGTGCTACGAGACCTGGGATTCAGCCAATACAACCGTCCGAGTCCCCCCTGTATAGGCATCACTTGGTACCAGCCCTCGCCGCGACCACAGTCTGCGATGCTCCTGTATCTCTGATACCATTTGCCCATGACTCTCCGACCCTCCCCCTTTACACCTCGGACTGAAAGGTTTCCTGGAACACGGCACACACAGCGTAGGGGTAGCTTCCCAGTATACTGGCTCCCAAGACATTTACCATATTGGATAGCTACTCTCTCAAGATTCGGACAATTACGCTGGACGTGGCCTGGGTTTTTTGCATGCATAGCAAATCAACCCACTGCCTAGGTGCCCCTTTGGGTGCAGCACTGATCGCTGGCTGAGCCCCACTAGATTTATTCTCTTCCGCTGTCACTTGGTCCCTTTCGCTGGAATTGCCCTGATTTTTACCCCCTAGGTGCTTTGGTTTGACCTCATGAGCGTCAAATTTTTTACAGATTGGGGCCCCTTCTGCTCTCTCGCCCTATCCGTCGTGCCTCGCTATCCGAGTTGCTTCCAAGGCCACTGCTTCAGCATTCTTAGGGCACGCTCGATTGCACTTCCGTGACAAAGTCAGGAGTAAAAGTTCCATACATCTGTTCCCGAAAATGATTTTTCTTTCAAGTCCCCAATTTGTTTTGTCTTTTCCCAGCTGCAGTAACACCAGACCCGAAACAAGACTTTAGCCCGGGCTAAAAACGCTGAAATGTTTCTCTATTTCCCTTCTTCATTCCCCTGAATTTCTTTCGGTATGCCTCAGCGTCTAAACGGAAAATACTCTAGAAGCGCTTTCTCACTTGGTCGAAACTGCGAGATCAACGGCATTCAGTCGCAGAATAGCATCTCTCGTCTTCCCTCTCAACAGAGCTATTAGTCTAGAGGACCATGAAGTTCTTTTCCAGCGGCACAACGTGGGAACCTGCTCGAAATGAGCTAAATACATGTCCACGTCATCAGTATCTGTTAAAAGATCAATTGCTACATGCTTGTCGCTTCCTCTTCAAACCCTTTCTCTCGCCTCCTTCAACCTTGCTCTTTCAATCTCATTTTTTTCCCGTTTCAAGGACACGATCTCACTCGCCCGACGCTCCTTGAGATCCAGCTCAAAATTTTCCTTAAGGCTACTTTATCCTGTTCGACTTTCCTCCTGGCATTTCCCCGTCCTCTTGTCTGGTAGCCATCTTTGGACCTCTCTCGTCTTCTGGAAAGCAATCTCATCCTCTTTCTTTCTCCTTTCGCCAAAAGGATAGCCAACCTGGCAGCAGCTTCCTCTTCCTCTCTTTCCCAAGCCCGGCTGCAGCTTCCTCTTCCTCTCTCCTAAGCCTGGCAGCAACTTCCTCTCTCCTGCCAGCTAACACGGCTAACTCCTCCTGCTCCTTTCCCCTCCTTCCATGACATTTCCCGAGCCCCCTGCGCCCTCCCAACGATAGCTTCCTCACATCTCTCCGCATCCTTTGCTACATTGTCAGCAATGAACTGGGCCAATTCCACCTTACTCAACCCTAACTCTGTCCCTAGGGGTGAGTAGTTTCTGAACAGCAGGACCGCTTGGCGACAAAAACTTACCAGCACCCCCCGGAGACTCTCCTATCACCCGGCTTACCAGCGCAAGTCGAAAAGGGACATGGGGTACCCCCTGGCTGCCTCTCAGGAGTTGAACATCCCCTTTCTCCTGACCGACTCAACTGGACTTACGATACCTTGAGCCTTAGCTTGCGATCGGTTTTCCCGACGCCATTACCACAGACTATCAAGTCTTACCCAAGGAAACCAGATTTTTTTTTTCCCTTAACCTCAGAACCTCCCCCAAGAGAACATTCACTCTTTCCAACCCCTAAAGTGGGAAAATCTTGATCGCCCACAGGCTGAATAAATACAATTAGTGCTTAGCAACCACAGTGTCTTTCCAGACACCTAAACCCACACCCTAGGCACGGTTAACTACTGAGCACATTAATGACCACATTTGAAATATTTCATTTCGACATTTCACGTCAAATATTGTGACCATCAGTTACATTCCAATACTCATAAACACATGTAATTGGAAGAGAAAAGAGGAACACAAACAACCATTATACCTCGGTTGCACCAAACCGAGACAACACAAGACAACGTTACCCGGCAACTATGTTACTAGGATTGCCAAGTAACCGCGCTTCCTCCCCTACTGACGGGGCGCTCCCTCCAACCACCCCCACGCTACAATTACTATTCCAATATCAAGTTCCTATCCAACTAAAAAGCACAACAGATCCCTATTTTTTTTTTCTTTTTTTTTTTTTTAACCAAGAAGTTATATCCTAAATAATCCTATTTGTACCCGCATCTCCACCATATTGTCACTGTATAAGACAGAAGACAGGGATTTATGTATTAATATATCCCCGTTATAAACCACCCCTTTCCCCCCTTTTACTAAGTTGAACGCCCCACAACAAACACACACAAAAAAAAAATACAGTGCACAAACAGAAGGCTTTATTTGCATTCACGCCCCCACTCTCACCCACAGAATGGCAGATGAAACACCAATACCTTTTTATATCGACACATAGGCAGTTTCCCCCCCCCCCCCCCCACACACACACATAAAAAAAAAAAACCCAAAAGAATCCAACAATACTATCAATACCCGACCATCACGCATGGCCCCTTAGCATACCCGTGCACGCATGTGCGGGACGTTTACATATAACAACCCTTCCCTCAGGAGGCACATATACACACCTCAGCCCACTAAAGGCCAAAACCAGAGGGGACAGGGTGAAATCACATCACCTGGTAATCCCGGGATAAAATATCAAGCAAGGTTGATACGTCATAAACCCGAGATGCCCACGCAATGCTTTTCTTTCAAATGTATTCTTTATACTAATTTTTATGTGCCGGGTCAAAAACCATCGGACACCAAAGCTTAACCCCCAAATATTCAACACCAATTGTTCAGGTAACCCGCACCCAATGTCGTATTTTCAATTTCTTCATCCCAAGTCTCTGGCGGGTACTTGACACAGGCAAAAAAGAAAAAACTTCTTCCCAAAAAAAAAAAAACCACACACAAAAATAAACCAAAAGGCAATACAGCGGTTTCCCGATCTGGTTATGAAAACGTCGGTCTGCTTGCGGCGCTCTCACACTAATGCAAACCCCCAAAACCTTTACTGAAGCGCTTGATACGAAAAGGAGGGGGAACGTTGTGACACGTCGAAGAACGCGGTCCCCCCTACCGGGCACCCCAAACCACACCCGCGAGTCACCGGTGATGGAATACTGCGGTGGGCCCTCAAGACGCTTAAACCCCCGTGAAGAGACAGTTTTAAGTCAAGAACTGCCCAACCCTCGGACTGTGGAAAGGGGGATGACTCCCGACCGGAACGCATCCTGCCGGCTCCGGGCGTCCCCACTCCGGCAGAGAAAGTGGGCAGAGATGACAGTGGGGATGGCGGTTTGCCAACTCCACCACCTGAGAAGCCGCCCTCAAGGATTGCGTGTAGGGGAGGTACATAAAACTCGCCGGGAAACCGTGCAAAAGGAAATGTCTTATACCACAGAAGAATACAGTTATACATATACTGAACAACATTAAAAACGCACCGCTTGCCAAAGACCCAGACAAACGTTGGTAGTACAGAATTTTTTAATGAAAGTAAGCATATTTGATTACGCATCCATTTTCCAATTAAACAAAATGTCTGTTCTTGACAAGAATGGCCGAATTCATCCGAAATTAGCTGTTGACTTCACTAGGGTCCCTGTCAAAAAGTACACCACGACGAGCATGCCCGTCCGCGAGCTCTAAAACCGAGTGTGTCCGCCATTTGCCCCGTTGCACGCTTGGCAGCGCCTCCCCATGGGGTAGACAAGGTTGTGCAAGAACGCTTGTGGCAGTCCATCCCACTCCTCGGTCAGTGCGCGCCTCAAATGATCGAGAGTAAAGTGGACGTCTTCCACGGGCCACAAGACCGCCCCCGCTCATCCCAGACGTGTTCAATGGGAGCCCTGTCAGGGGACAGAGATGGCCAGGGCAACACGGCAATGTTGTTCGCCTGGAGAAAAACGCAAGCGGTGGCTCTTGCGGTGTGGGGGTCGTGCATTATCATGCTGAAAGAACTGCAAACTCCGGGTGCTGGCCAAACAGTGGGACGCGTGGTTCTGCAGCACCTGCTGGTACGTGTTGGCATTCACATGGTTTTTCAAAAAAGAACATGAGGTGTCCCGGGAGTCATGACTGAATGCCCCCCAAACCATCAGACTGCCCCCCCCCCCATCTATCGGCTTCAAAAACACGCAGCAGTTGGCATTTGCGTTCCCCGACACGCCTCCAGACTCCTCTTTCCCCCCGTCAGCATGAGATAACGCGAAGCGACTTCGTCAGAGAACAGCACAGCTCTCCACTGACGTCGTTTTCCATGGCAGATGCTGGTTGGCCCTGCAGGCGTTGTGGGTGGTGTCTACGGTGAGGACTGGGCCAACATGAGGGCGTCTTGCATTGAGCCCTGATTCTTGCAATCGACGTCGAACGGTTTGTCCAGACACTGGACCCCGTCGACCAACCACCTGGCGACATGTTTCTGCTGCTGTAAGGAATCGATTACGAAGATGAAGCTGTCGAATTTATCGATCCTGCGCTGGTGTGGTAACACGAGGTTGGCCCGTTCGGCGCCGATCAGTGGTGGAACCAGTTGCTGCCAAACGTTGTGATAGCCTTACAATTGTAGAGTGACTGCAGTTCAGTTGTCTGGCTGTCTCTCTCGATGACATGCCGACCATCAACATTCCAATGGCTCGCTCGCGTTCTTGCATAGACAGTCGCGGCATTGTTTTCGGACCACTTCGCCTGGTCGAATGACAACTGATACCGTTTTCCCAGTCGGCATGACTTCAAACTCACCATTTGAGACAAAGAAACAGATGAGCTACGTTCAGTCTCGGCCCCAGTGGCAAAAAAAGTGTTTTGGGCGAGTTGCACGTGGGCGTCACACGAACGTCGGCAAGCGCGGAGAAACCGAGGCAGTGTGAATCTGTGTCCCTTAAAAATTGTGTTAATATACCAAATCCAAATACACATTTTTTCCAAATGGGAAATCGGCAAATCAAAACGGTGCGTTTTTAATGTTGTTCAGTATAATTGTTGCTTCACTAAAGTAAATGGTTCTCAGTGTTTACATGTCACAACCCAAAGTGCGACAGCTAATTGGAATTTTAAATCATGACTTATACAACCAGCCACCTTGACATCAAGATTCTCTCACAGAAATGTTCCATTACACATGTAAACCAATTTCATTGACTTTCCACTTCCATCAACAGTCACAACTTAATTATAAACCGTTCCTTCATAAAAGTGATTACACTGTCTGAATTACGTACCCACGACTTCATTTCCCCTCGAGGTCTCCAAGACAATGATTCAATAAGATTATAAATCATATTTACTGCAACGAACAAACGAACAATCCGACCGTTAGTGACGACAGTACCGGTCACAATTCAGGATCGATTACTCAGTAACATGCTTAATAGAATCAAACACATTTCAAGCAAAAACCAAAATAATAGAAATGAA
>JAFLJL010014553.1:30000-35518 GCA_018398815.1 Conus ventricosus | reverse complement strand
GTCTGTCTGCCCGTCTCTCCCTGTGTCTCTGTCTGTCTGTCTGTCTGTCTGCCTGTCTCTCCCTGTGTCTCTGTCTGTCTGTCGTCTGCCTGTCTCTCCCTGTGTCTCTGTCTGTCTGTCTATCTGCCTGTCTCTCCCTGTGTCTCTGTCTTCTGTCTATCTGCCTGTCTCTTCCTGTTTTCTCTGTCTGTCTGTCTGCCTGTTTTCTCCCTGTGTCTCTGTCTGTCTGTCTGTCTGTCTGCCTGTCTCTCCCTGTGTCTCTGTCTGTCTGTCTGTCTGCCTGTCTCTCCCTGTGTCTCTGTCTGTCTGTCTGTCTGCCTGTCTCTCCCTGTGTCTCTGTCTGTCTGTCTGTCTGTCTGTCTGCCCGTCTCTCCCTGTGTCTCTGTCTGTCTGCTGTCTGTCTGCCTGTCTCTCCCTGTGTCTCTGTCTGTCTGTCTGCTGTCTCTCCTGTGTCTCTCCCTGTGTCTCTGTCTGTCTGTCTGCCTGTCTCTCCCGTGTCTCTCCCTGTGTCTCTGTCTGTCTGTCTGCCTGTCTCTCCCTGTGTCTCTCCCTGTGTCCCCGTCTGTCTGTCTGCCTGTCTCTCCCTGTGTCTCTCCCTGTGTCTCTGTCTGTTGTTGCCTGTCTCTCCCTGTGTCTCTCCCTGTGTTCCCGTCTGGTCTGTCTGCCTGTCTCTCCCCGTGTCTCTCCCTGTGTCTCTGTCTGTCTGTCTGCCTGTTTTCTCCCTGTGTCTCTCCTGTGTCCCCCTGTCTGTCTGTCTGCCTGTCTCTCCCCGTGTCTCCCCTGTGTCTCTGTCTGTCTGTCGCCTGTCTCTCCCCGTGTCTCTCCCTGTGTCTCTGTCGTCTGTCTGCCTGTCTCTCCCTGTGTTTCCCCCCTGTGTCTCTGTCTGTCTGTTTTGCCTGTCTCTCCCTGTGTCTCTCCCTGTCTGTTGTCTGTCTGTCTGCCTGTCTCTCCCTGTGTCTCTCCCTGTCTGTCTGTCTGCCCGTCCTCCCTGTGTCTCCCCTGTCTGTTGCTTGTCTGTCTGTCTGCCTGTCTCTCCCTGTGTCTCTGTCTGTCTGTCTGTCTGTCTGTCTGCCTGTCTCTCCTGTGTCTCTGTCTGTCTGCCTGACTCTCCCCGTCTCTGTCTGTCTGTCTGTCTGTCTGTCTGTCTGTCTGTCTGTCTGTCTCTCCCTGTGTCTCTGTCTGCCTGTCTCTCCCTGTGTCTCTGTCTGTCTGTCTGTCTGTCTGTCTGTCTGTCTGTCTGTCTCCTGTCTCTCCCTGGTCTCTGTCTGCCTGTCTCTCCCTGTGTCTCTGTCTAGCCTGTCTGCCCGTCTCTCCCCGTGTCTCTGTCTGTCTGTCTGTCTGTCTGTCTGTCTGCCTGTCTCTCCCTGTGTCTCTTTCTGTCTGTCTGCTGCCTGTCTCTCCCTGTGGGCTCTGTATGTCTGTCTTGCCTGTCTGTCTCTCCCTGTGTCTCTGTCTGCCTGTCTGCCTGCCTGTCTCTCTGTCTGTCTGTCTGTCTGTCTGTCTGTCTGCCTGTCTGCCTGTCTCTCTGCCTGTCTCTTGCCTTGTCTCTCTGTCTGTCTGCCTGTTCTTGCTGTCTGCCTGTCTGTCTCCTGTCTGTCTGCCTGTCTGTCTGCCTGTCTCTCTGTCTCTCTGTCTGCCTGTCTCTCTGTCTGTCTGTTCTCTGGCTGCCTGTCTCTCTGTCTGTCTGTCTGCCTGTCTCTCTGTCTGTCTGCCTGTCTCTCTGTCTGTCTGTCTGTCTGTCTGTCTGTCTGCCTGTCTCTCTGTCTGTCTCTCTGTCTGTCTGTCCGTCTGTCTGTCTGTCTCTCCCTTTGTCTCTGTCTTCCTGTCTGTCTGTTCTGTTTCTCCCGGTGTCTTCCCTGTTTTCTCTGTCTGTTTTTCTGTTTCCCGTCTGTCTGCCCGTGTCTCTCCCTGTGTCTCTGTCGTCTGTCTGCCCCTTGTTTTCTCCCTGTGTCTCTGTCTGTCTGTCTGCCTGTCTCTCCCTGTGTCTCTCCTGTGTCTCTGTCGGGCTGTCTGCCTGTCTCTCCCTGTGTCTCTCCCTGTGTCTCTGTCTGTCCTGTCTGCCTGTCTCTCCCGTGTCTCTCCCTGTGTCTGTCTTCTGTCTGTCTGCCTGTCTCTCCTGTGTCTCTCCCTGTGTCTCTGTCTGTCTGTCTGCCTGTCTCTCCCTGTGCCTCCCCCCTGTGTCTCTGTCTGTCTGTCTGCCTCTCCTTTTCCCTGTGTCTCTGTCTGTCTGTCTGTCTGTCTGTCTCTCCCTGTGTCTTTGTCTGTCTGTCGTCTGTCTGTCTCTCCCTGTGTCTTTGTCGTGTCTGTCTGTCTGTCTCTCCCTGTGTCTTTGTCTGCTGTCTGTCTGTCTGTCTGTCTCTCCCTGTGTCTTTGTCTGTCTGTCTGTCTGTCTGTCTGTCTCTCCCTGTTCTTTGTCTGTCTGTCTGTCTGTCTGTCTGTCTCTCCTGTGTCTTGTCTGTCTGTCTGTCTGTCTGTCTCTCCCTGTGTCTCTGTCTGTCTGTCGTCTGTCTGTCTCTCCCTGTGTTGTCTGTCTTTTGTCTGTCTGTCTCTCCCTGTCTCTGTCTGTCTGCTGTCTGTCTCTCCCTGCTCTGTCTGTCTGTCTGCCTGCCTGCCTGCCTGCCTGCTGCCTGCCTGCCTGCCTGCCTGTCTGCCCGCCTGTGTCTCTGTCTGTCTGTCTGTCTGCCTGCCTGCCTGCCTCCTGCCGCCTGTCTCTCTCCTCTGTCTCTGTCTCTGTGTCTGTCCCTGTCCGTCCCTGTCCGTCCCTGTCCCTGTCCCTGTCCCTGTCCTGTCCGTCCCTGTCCCTGTCCCTGTCCGTCCCTGTCCTGTCCGTCCCTGTCCCCCGTCCGTCCCTGTCCCTGTCCGTTCCTGTCCCTGTCCGTCCCTGTCCCTGTCCGTCCCTGTCCTGTCCGTCCCTGTCCCTGTCCGTTCCGTCCCCTGTCCCGTCCGTTCTGTCTCCGTCCTTGTCCGTCCGTCCGTTTGTCTTCTCTCTCTCTCTCTTATGATATATGTCCACTCTGTCATCAAGATGATGTGTCACTGTATAAGACGTAACAGGGATATATGTATTAATATATCCCCCGTTTTTAACCAACCCCCTTTCCCCCTTTTACTGAGTTTTGAACGCCACACAAAAAACACACACACAAAGAAAATACGGTGCACAAACAAAAGGCTTTATTTGCATTCACACACGCACTCACCCACGAATGGCAGATGAAAAAAACCAGACCTCTATATATATCCAACCCACACAGGCAAAAAACAACAACAAACAAACCCAAAACAATCCAACTATGTTACCAATACCCGACCATCAAAGCATGGCCCCTTCTGCATACCAGTGCACGCATGTACTGCACATATACATTTAACGACCCTTCCCTCAGGAGGCACAGATAACACACCTCAGCCCACTAAAGGCCTATACCAGAGGGGACAAGGGTGAAATCACATCACCTGGTAATCCCGGGATGAAATATCAAGCAAGGTTGATACGTCATAAAACCCGAGATGCCCACGCAATGCTTTTCTTTCAAATGTATTCTTTATACTAATTTAATGCCGGTGTCAAACCATCAGACACCAAAGCTTAACCCCCAAATATTCAACCCCAATTGTTCAGGTAACCCGCACCCAATGTCATATTTTCAATACTTCATCTGAAGTCCCCGGCGGGTCTTGACACAGGCAAAAAAAAAACTTCTTCCAAAAAAAAAAAAAAACCACACCCACACACAAAAAAAAAACAACGGCAACACAGCGTTTTCCCGATATGGTTATGAAAAGTCGGTCTGCTTGACGGCGCTCTTCACACTAATGCACCGCCCCAAAAAACCAAAAAACCCTTTACTGAAGTGCTTGATACGAAACGGAGAGGAACGTTGTGGGCACGTCTGTCAGACGCGCTAAGGTCTGAAGGAAAACACCTATACTAACCCCCCTCTCTCATACAACACACCCACACAACGTTGAAAATAAACAATATATTTATTCAATACAACACGCTGTCGCTCATGCACACACCACCATCCTGCACGATAGACCCTCCCAACATCAACATTACACACAACACAAAATATCGAACCGACTAGCACAAGCATACAAACACAACCAGGCTGGCCAAGAAACCACCCACTGGTGACCAACAAGTCACATAACTCTTAGACCCTAACTTTTTAGTTTTGATGCCCAAAACTTCCACCAACCGACTCCCCACAAAACCCTAGAATCACCCACTCATTGTCGCTCGGATGCATGTCTAGGTGGAAAACTAGGGACACTGTACTTTGGGACGCACAATTTAGATCAGTTATTCCGTTTCGCCCACTACACCTTTGATAACGGAGTAAGACGTGGACACAAACGACGACGGCGACGATGCAGAAGACGATGAACACGCGGGTTAAAGAGGAAAAAAAAAATAAATATAAGCCAGTGTGATTTCAATATGATCATTTCAACAACAGCAACAAAAAACTGAAAGAAAAAAAAGTCATTCACTGGCAGTCAGTTCATTAGGGTCTTACAGTGATGCTTCAGTGATTGTGTTGTAACTTGATTTGTCTATTTTTCGGGTTTTTTGGTGTTGGTCTTTTTTGGTGATCCCCCGCCTTTCATTCTTTGATGCCATTTATTTATTGTTGTTGCCTAAAGTTCTTATTGGTATCCAGGACAAGTTGGTATTTCTTGGTAGTCGGTGAATTTGTTTTCATAATCGGTCTGTTTGTTGGTTGGTTGGTTTTGCTTATTTGTTTGTGTGTTTGAGTGTTCGGTTGTTGATGTTTATATGTCTGTTGGTTGTGGTGGAATATTGTGTCTGTCCTTGTTTGTGAAAACATCTGTAAAAACACTTTTGTTGTTTCCATTTGTTGGATCAGCATTTGTTTAATCATTTTTCGTGTTTGTTTGGTTGTTCACCTTAGTTGTCTGTGTGATATTTGTGTATACTTTTTTACGCTTTTAATTCTCTGGGGGTGGGGGACTTTGAGACCTAATCGCGGACATGAGAGAGAGTGATGTGAGTGAGGGGGTGGGGGGGAGAGAGGATGAGAGAGAGAGATGAGGAGGCGAGAGAGAGGAGAGAGAGACAGACAGACAGACAAAGACAGACAGACAGAGACAGCAGACAGTCTGGCTGGGCAGGCACTGACAGTCGGAGTGAGAGTGACTGAGACAGAGATGAACAGACAGACCCAAGTATGACTCAAACATCATCACACATCACACACACACCACACTCACACACACACCTCACACGCGCACAGTACACTACAGACTGAGACAGTCTGGCAGGTAGAGATACCTGACTCAGTTTCGGACAGAGTTACAGTGTGGGATAGAAAATGGGGCAGGCTGAGAGACAAGAAAGGTGGTGGGATGGGGGCGTCAAGGGACTGTGAGTGAGAGGAGGAGTTACTTGTGGAAGTGGAGAAGGGGAGTGCGGGGGAACCCCGTATATAAACTTTTACCCTTGTCAGCACCTTGTTATGGCCCTGTCTCGTCCCATTTTCAATTTCCG
>JAFLJL010014553.1:0-27500 GCA_018398815.1 Conus ventricosus | reverse complement strand
AGGTCTGGCTTGTTTTCATGTTATGCGCAGGAGAGTTTGTTCTGCCTTATATTCAGGGGAGCTTTAAGTTTGTTTTTTTGTCGTTACCCTGAAGAGTTCTATCAGCGAGCGGGCAATCGGGGGAATCAGGCATTCTTGAAGAGATCTGTACTTCAATGTGGGTTGCGATGGGTGGTTCTAATGATTATGATGCTAGTGAAATAGGTGTAACTTTTATAAGTCACTTTCCGTAAGTTTAATAATCTACTTTTTCTGTTCCTGTTCTCCTTCTCCCTCTCTATCCGACTACTACCATCTTCTTCCTTTTGTTTTTGGAGTTTTTGTAATATTCTTTCATGGTTGTGACGGAGGAATTATTTGGCTCTTCATCTTGTTGCTCTAGCGTGGAATATTTATCTCTGTATATATAATATAATCGGAAAAAAGAAGCATGTGGAAAGAGTGTTGAGGTGTTAGGTGGCAGGAAGGGTAGAGACCAAAGGTTTGTCGCGGGAACTAGACATCTTAGTATCATTTCTTGTTGCTCTTTTGTAGTTGTGGACCTCACACTGTGATGCTGTGGTTGGGGTAGACTCGGGGGCTGGGCACCTGCTTCCTCTCATTTTTGGGGCACTTTTGTGTTTGTACACCATCTGCATTACGTTATGGGCTTCAGGTACTTTTTAGTTGTCTGTCTCTCTCTCTCTCTCTAGATGCTGGCTGTCAGTGTTTTTTGAAGAAAGTATTGGTATTCTGAGCTCCTGTAGGGCATTAATTTTTATTTTGCTGCCATGTCCACTTTCTACCTTTGGCGAGAGTCCGAGGAGAGAGAGAGAGTATATTCAAGCGGAGCTAATTGTGCAGTGCAGCAAATAACTGAAGTGGGAATAGGGGAATATATTTATCACTGGTATAAACTTGAACCCAGGTATTCTTAGGATTCAGCACTCTGTACGTTGTCCTTCTCCAATCCTGGTTTCCACCCTATCTAACATCCTACTTCATTTCTGCCTCCTCCCTCGACATCTCCCCTCTCAAACATCCACTCACTTCAGCCCATTTCGGACCCCCACTCGGCTACTATATTTCCGATTACACTCTAGACAAGTAGCAATATACCTCTTATCTCTCTCTCTCTCTCTCTCTCTCTTCTCTCTCTCACGTCTCCATCTTGTCAGACTTGCAACCTCCAGTCTTCGAGCTCCCTCAATCTCTCGCATATAAGCTGACGAAGCACAATTGCATAGGCATTGCATAATAAAGAATTTGATGATGTCCTTTTGGCAAAATTCGTACACGGTTAGTTATAACGATGTTGCGTTGCGTGGTCTTTAAGATCATTCCTCATCGGCATATAGAGATTTTGGTAATATTTAACATGAATCTCTTTTTTTTTTGTTCGTTAATTAACAGGAGTAATCTCTCTCTCGTTTAAACTCTTGCCTTATGGAATTCTCTGAGTTTTCTTTGTTGGATTGCTGCCCTTATTATGGGCTGTAAAAACAAAATGAGTTTGGCCTTTAACACTGTTCGTTCCCAGCTTACATATGCTATCACATAAGCTATTGTCGGAAGTTTCAGTCCTCTTTTTGTTTCAATCTTGCCGATTAGTTCTTGATTATGCTTGCTTACATTCTTTTTCCTATCTGATGAGGCTCTTTCTCCATTTTCAGTTTCCAATTTTTTACGTCATGAAAGGACTCGTACAGTTTTATTATAATAAATGATTACTTTTACTAGCGCTATTCTCGGCTACAGTATAAGCTCATATGCGCTTGTCAATCATCACTGGTGTTCACAAACGGGCTGCCTACATGGGTTGCCCCCCCAGTGCCTACTGAGAGCTGCCAGCGGGCGATTCATTAGGCGTTTCCCGTGTATTCCTGTCAGTTTTCGTTCAATTTCGTTCACTCTTTTTCCTGTTTCTTCCTTTATTCTTTCCATTTCTCCACTCAGGGGGCATAGCTCATGTGTTTCGTGTGCATCCATACAACGGCCAAAATGGCCTACTTACCGATGTTGGTGATGGGATTTTTTACGTGTGTGCAAGGAAAATAAAAGGGTTATGCGGGCGTCTGAACACAGGAATCCTCGGTTTATTGGCAATCAGTTCTGTGCTTCCTGTGTTAGGCAATGTAACGATAAGAACTGGATTACAGTGTTGGCCTCAGTCTTGATCCCTGTGTTTAGAAGAATTACAAAAAAAAAACTAAAAAATTCACCTCAACAAGGAAGTCCAAAGCCCACTTTTTCTATGGACATTTTCATAGCTGAACTTCATAAGAGGAAGCGGCCTCCCCCCATCATGTCTCTCCCTGAATTTGGAAAATCATGAAAACAATCACAAACCAAACCACATATGGAATTAACTCCACGCCCAATCACTGCCCCCACACTGAACCCTGGTGACTTGGGGCAGATCCTTCCTGGGTTTCCAATATAAGACACATTGGATCAAACACGCATTCAAATGAGACAAGATTATTCAATCTCTCTGAGCGTCCCTGGGTATACTGTTGGACCCCCGTGTGTTGCGCTGGAGGGGTGTACATCGATGGGGCGTTGATGATGTGTAAAGTGGGAGAGTCCCAAAGATGTGGAGTGAGTATGCGGTGGGTTGTGAGTGTATGTGTGTGTGTTTGTGGTGGGGGCGGGGGGGGGGCGGGTTGCTTGTTGTGTTGCTTTTTATTGGTTTGTTTTACTATGTCATCTCATGATACATTCGTTTTCCACAATTAATCAATGTCGTGTATGTGTTGTGTGTGCCCCCTGTCGGGTGCCCCCACTAGTGTGCGCGCGCGCGGGAGTGTGTGTGGTGTGGGGGTGTGTGTGGGTGTGTGTCGTGGTGTGTGTGTGTGTGTGTGTGGGTTTGTGTTGCGTGCGGCTTGCGTGGTGCGTGCCGTGCCCGTCCGCGCGCGCGCGCGCGCGGCGCCAGGATTTCCCTTCAGTTTTTCTTTGTCCTGCCGTCTCCGTCGTTCTTGTCTTGGTCAGGAATGATTTGGTTCTATCTATCCATGCATCATTCTTTGTCGTCATCAGCGTCTCATCATTCACGGCCTTCATTTATTCATTTTTTTGATGTTTGTTCTACATTTTTATTTATTTATTCATCCATTTATTTATTTATTATATATATATTTACCTATTTATTTGTTTATTTGCTTGCGCTTGCTTGTCGTTGGTTGGTTTGTTTATTCTTTCATTTATCATTCCTCTTCCTTCTTCATTTCATTTATGCCAGATACCTTCTTGCATGGGTTTAGTAGAGTGGTCATTTTTTTGATTAGTATTCTTCTTTTAGTTGGTTTCGGGTTCACTGCTTTTGTGCGTGATTAACACATAACGCGACCTGAGAGTGGAAAGGTGCCGTGAGTGGAGTTGTCCTGAACTCCAGTCCTTCTTTACGGTAAGGGGTCTAGAGAGGTAAAGGGAGAGTGGAGATTGTCTGGAAACAAGTACCATCATTTACGGTATGGGCGCTCACTAGAGAGGTAAGAAAGTTGGAGATTTGTCCTGTAAGCTTTCCCATCTTTACGGTAAGGGCGTCGCGTTGCTGTCGTAGGCTGCGGCTGCAGAAAAGATGTATTGCTAATTTATGCTTAATGCCTTTGTATGTATGTCTATTTTGCCCGTTCTCTTTATATCTCTCTCTCTCTCTCTCTCTCTCTCTCTCTCCCTCTCTCTCTCTCATTCCTCTCTCCGTCGCTTCTCTTCTCTCTCTCTTCCATTATATATCTTTCGCTCTCTCTTCTCGTTGTTCAAGAAATTCGTTCACTGATTTTGAAGCTGTGCGATGGCGTGAACATGATGCGCTAGTTCGCGAATAGAGGGAGTGCCGATGAGAGACAGAGGACCACAGAGACAGAGACAGAAAGACAGACAAAACAGCCACAGACCAGGGAGGCAGACTGACAGGACAGATTGGGTTTTCTTCTTTGCCTCTTTCTCCTTTCTTCATTCTTCTCCTTCTGTTCTCTTCCTCCTTTCCTTCCTTCTCTTCCTCCTCCTCCTCCATCTGCTCTCCCTCCTTCCCACCTCTTCCTTCTCCCCTACTCTTCCTCCCTTCTTCTTCTCTTCCTCTTATCCTACTCTTCCTCCTTCTTCTTCTCTTCTCTTCTCCTTGCTCCTTCTCCTTCCTTCTTCTCTTCACTCTTCTCTGCTCTTCCTCCTTCTTCTTCTTTCCTCTCTCCCTCCCTACTCTTCCTCCCCTTTCTTTTCTCTTCCTCTTCTCCTGCTCTTCCTCACTTTTCTTCTATTCCTCTTCTCCTTGCTCTTTACCTCCTCTTCTTCTTCTCTTCTTCCTTCTCCCTGATCTTACCACCTTTCTCTTCTTCTCTCCTATTATCACTGGCTCTTTCTGCTGTCCTTTTCGTCCTTTGGTTTCCTGTTTCTCCTGATTTCACTCTCCGTCCAAATCTCATGGTTTCAACATCGTCGTCGTCGTTAACATCGTTCTTTGTCTTTCGATTCAAGGTTTTGGGATTTTCAAGTTTCGTTAGTTAGCTAGACTGTCTCTCTACTAGTATACTGTTGTTTGCTGTTCTCTTCTAGTATTGTTGTTGCTGTTCTCTACTAGTATTTTTGTTTGCTGTTATCTATAAGTATTGTCTGTTGCTCGTTCTCAGTCGTCCCGGTCAATCTTCTTGGTTTTCTTTGTCTGTAACCACGCCTTTTTAATCATCATCATCATCATCATCATATCATCCACATCATCATCATCATCATACATCACCACCACCACCACAACCCACCCCACCACCAAATCCATCAACCTACATACCCTAAATCCACACCATTCAATTCAAATAACTAATTCATAAACACAATAATCCCATCAACTATAACATTACCTACATACATAATCCATATAAAAAACCAACAAACAACCATCAAAAAAACTTACCCCTCCCTCCTTACTCCCTCCCAATACATTACAAAACACCAACAAAATATTAAAAAAAAACAAACAAAAAAACCAAACATAACACCATCACCATCCACCAACCCAAACAACCCTCTAACAAAATATTATCCAATTATAAATTAATAAAACCACACAATCCTAATCTTTTTCCCTTATCTATATATTAGCTTCGTTAAATATTCATTTATATTGTATTTAATCTTGTTAATCATTATTCATGCATGCATGTATGTATGTATGTATGTATTTACGCACGTATGTAAGTGTGCAATGCATGTTATATTATTTATAATATGTATGTACTGTAGCTATCATCGTCAGTGCTGCAAATGTATGTCTATTTGTATGATTGCAGTTATTTGGCATTCATTGGCCTGGATGGATGGATGGCCCACATGGATGGATGGATGGATGGGATGCGATGGATGATGGAATGGGATGATGGCAAGATGGATGGAAGGTGGAGGGCTGGAAGGTTGGCATGGACCCAATGGATGGAATGGATGGATGGGAGGTTGGATGGGATGGATGGCATGGTTGGATGGATACACCATGGATGGATGGATTGGAATGGATGGGATGGCAGCGCATCGGCGTGCGGTCGTCTCGTTTTTCCAATTCTCAACTGATGACATCTCGTGTTCACTTGTTTAGTTGTGCTGCCAGGTTCAGACTTTTCAAGGACTAGGGAAGCGGCCCCAGTAGGAAATTGGTGTGTGTCTGTCGTGCAACGCTAGTTTACTCGGTAGTGCTTTTTGTTGCACCGCCGTTATTCTGCCACTGGCGGACGAGAGAGGTGTTGCATCTTGGGTCTCATCTTCGACACTATGTCTGTCTGTTCGGTCTGTCTGGCTGTGTGCTCGTCTATGTGAATCTTCTGTCCGGCCTGCTTTTCAGTCTGAATTCGGCATGGTGCGGTCATTCTGTTCGGTCTGTCTGCCTGTCTGTCTGTATGTGCCTGTCTGTCCGGGTGGGTTCGGCCGATCTAGCGGGTCTGTCGGTGGGGCTGGATGACGTGTCTGTATGGCCGCCGTGGTTCTGGGCGGGACTGTCTGGTAGGTCTGTCGGCTGGCGGCGGCTGTCTGGTCTAGCTCTCTCTCTCTGCTACTCTCGCTCTCTATCGAGCCTCTCTGCTAGGTCTCGGTCTGTATGTCTGTCGTCTGTCTGTCGGTGTATGTCTCTGTCTCGGTCTGTTCTGTCGTCTCTCCTCTTCTCTCACTCTCTCGCTCCCCTCTCTCTCTATCTCTCGCTCTCTTCTCTTCTCTCTCTCGCTCCCCGCTCTGTGAATTGCGGCTGTTGCAGTTTTCCTTCGACTCTTGTGTCAAGTGTTGGTGGCTAGTTTTAGTTGTAACTGTGTACCGTTTAGAAAGTGATAAGCGGAGAGGGGTGAGCAAGAGAGAGAGAGAGAGGTGAGTGAGTGTGTGTGAGAGTCGGAGAGAGGGTGATTCGAGTCGGAGTGAGAGAGAGTGAGCTGAGTGAGAGTCGGAGATGAGAGTCACTACACCACACACACCACACACACACACTCTAACTCACCTCACTCACACACACCACCACACACACCTCCACCACATCACACTTTTGTTTCTTGGTGATGTGACCGAGCACCCTTTCATGCTACTTTACAGAGCAGCTTGGGTTGTTGCATTCGATGTAAGTATATTTCAATTTTAATTCATAGCTTGCTCTTATAATCTTAGCATTGACAGAATAGGGGGCCGTGATAAGATTCATATCTGCAGTGGTTGGTTGGATTCATTCCTAGAAACTGTCCCTCAGCTATTGTGTGTTAAGAGTTTATTCTTTTTTTTTAATTTTAAAAATTCTTTTCAATTGAATTGTTGATTGTTTTGTCTTTCAGTATTTTCTTTTTGCTTCTTAGTGCCACTTTGGTTGGTTTTTTTGAAACTCAAACAAACATACTTACGGTATTGAACACAGCCTTTTTTGGGAGGCTTTCTTCTTAAAAACGACAAAGGTGAAGAGTCATTTTACCTCTTTTCGGGGGCTACTAGCGAAGATTTATTTCAAGGGTGCGAAATATCCGGAATCCTGTAAAGTAAGTTGATATAATTATGTTAGTGTTTTTTATTCAAATTTGGAGATTGGCTTCCCTCTTGGAGAATTGTAGCATTGATGAAGGCTCGTTTGAGAATATTTTTTTTTATTGTACTTCCCATTCTCCTACTCAAGCTCATTCTGTTAGTTAGGCAGAAGTATCTACCACTGCAGTACGAATGTTTTTCTTCCCCCTATTTCGTCATTCTAAGTGAGGATATAAGAACATGCTTTGTTTGTATTGTATTTATATATATTTATAGATTGATATATATTGATTTGTGAGATATTTGGGTGTGCTTGTGGGTCAGTGCGTGAAAACATCTTAAAACGGGGATATATTCTCGGTCTTGTTTGAAGACTGATTTTTCCAACAGTTGTGCTGTCTTCCCCCATTGGGATTCCCTTGCCCCATACTATGGGCCATTGCCTTACGAATCTTCCACTATTGCATCTATCACATTTCTCAGGAGTTGTCTCCACAACATCATCCATTGCAGTGATCCACCTTAATAATAATTACAGCAACATTTTTCTCCTTGCAAAGTTCCGTGGGCTGAGGACAAGTTACGATTTCCTTATTCTGTCTAGACTTGGTATTATTACCGATCTTCGTTGTATGGATAGAGCTGAGTTACCCTGAGAGGTGGAATACGTAAGATCAATAGTTGTTGGTTATATGTGTCCATTTCGAAGTTGTAAGGACCGTTCATGGTAAGGTTGAGTCGCTGGGAGTGTTTTGGTCAGCGCTAGAATTAAAAGAGAGGGAATACTTTTTTGGTCATATATCTTATTAGCAGCAAGCAGCAGCCAAGTCCCAGGAGTAGGTAGGTGTAGCTGCCTTGTAGTAGTACTAGAGCAGCTGCAGAGGCCTAGCAGTAGTAGTAGTGGGGAGAGCTGAACTAACAGAGAAGTCGCAAAATAGAATCGTAGAGTGACAGAACAGGAGCTGATGTTGTGGTTAGGTACGGTCTGAGAGCATTAAGAAGCTGTTGTTGATGATTATGATGTATTGCAGTCTCGTGCGTGGCCGTGTATGCATATGCGAGTGTGTATGTGTGTGTTTATGTGTGTGTGTGTGGGTGTGCTGTGGTGTGTGTAGTGTGTGTGTGTGATTTTCTTTTTCCTAGACGTTTTGAAGGGTCGCGCGTAAGCTCCAAGCAGTGTTCTTGTGTCGTTAAGGGCTTGATTAATGATCTGGGGCATCCCCCACCTGCTGAAGTTTCTTCAACACTATGGATGCTGTATGGAGAGGACTGTGTCGGTGTATGATGCATCAAGGAAGTGTGTAAGTGTATAATTATTGACTGTCTTTGTAGCCTACTCTCACATCTGATAAATTTCATTTCGAGACTTACACGCGCACTGTTTAAGCTGGTGGTTAAATTGAATTACATGGCTATAAGATGAATGGAGAGGAGGTGCTCATGGCTAGGACTTCAGCAGATTGTTTGACATGTGCAATCAGAACATCGCGATGGTCAGACCGTGTGGGTGTGGGTGTGTGTGTGTGTGTGTGTGCTGTGTGTGGGTGTGTGTGTGGTGTGTGTGTGTGATATTATACTTTATCACAAACACACACACTCACACACTACGCCCCACCCCAAACCTCAACACCCCCCGGTCTTAATATCATTAGCGCACTTGTACTAAAACTACTACTGGTCCCTTCAAATGTTTTGTATCATACAGATCCACATTGGTCCTACTGATTTGGCAGTTGCAGGTCTATAACTTCAATGGATACTGGTGCTTAAAAACTATATGAAGACCACCCCCCCCCACCCTGTACCCCCTTTTACTCCGTATTGAATGCACATGTTTTTCGGGAATCCGTGTTGTAATCCAAATACGCATGACATTTTTACAGTTTTGCCTAAATAACATTACATAGAACAGATAAATTATTTTTGTGTGATGTATGTATGTATTTTGGATGTGTGTGTCTGTATATAACATGTGTGTGTTTGCGTGTGATGTAGATTGTTATGGATGTGTATGTATGTTGGATATATGTATGTATGTGGGTTGTGTTTATAGTTTTGTATGTATGTTTGTGTATGTGTGTTGGAAGCATGGGTTATATAGATATTATATTAGCATTATTGTTATTGTGTCATATTAGTTTTATAGTCGTTTTATATGTTTTATAGAGATATTTACTCATTTTGTGATAGTTTACCATTTTTTTTTAATTAGTTATTTATTTTTTTTTATTTGTTGATATATATTTTGTTTTTTAGTTTGATTTAGTGTTAGTGCTGGCGGTAGGCTCCTTGTGTGATTGCTGTTATTTGGATGTTTTACCCAGTCTCCCACTTAAGTCATTACGGTAGTTAGGCTGTATTTATAACGACTTGAAGTTAATGAATGAGTTGCTCCCCAATATTTATTCAATCTTAGACATATGTGCAAGCTTTGTTTATAATTCTATTGTTATTGCATTCTTGGGCAACACCTAGCTGCTCTGTAAGTTGCTGGTTAGGGGCTCGGTACTTATCCTTGGAATTATTTTGTTTTGTTGTATTGATATTTTTTTTATAATTTTTTCGATAAGTTATTTATTTTTTTTTTATATATATATTTATTTTTATGGGTGTGTGTTGTGTGTGGCCGGGGGTGAGCCCACCTGGGTGTGTAGACGCGGGGGTGTGTCCTTCGGTGAATAACATTGATATATATATAATTATTATTTCCGGATTTACTACATGTGTATAATGTTGATTTGCCGGGTCTAATTGTGAAGTATTTTACCAATACCCACACCCAATCTGATAGGGGGGGGGGGGGATTGGGGGGGCGGGGGGAGGATGTCTGAGATTTGAAGTACTAGTTGATGGCAATTCTTGGACTTATAAGTCTACTTATCAAACTCTTTCCGCCCACTCTCTCCCTCTCCCTCTTTCACCATTATCCCCATCCCAACCCACGTCCCTCCCCAAACCGTCACCTCCCACGTACAGTGCAATCTGTTCCTTGCTAGCCACCCGCCTACCCCCATCCCTACTTTTTTTTTTTTAGGGAAGGAATGGATCTACACGCCAACTGTTCTTTAGTAGTCCGATGTAGGGTAATCTCTTTGCTTTCATTGCGTCTGGTTGTCTGGACTCGGGCCTGCGCCTCTGAGAACGGTATGGTAGGTGACCGACTGCCTGTTAAGGAGCAGAATATTTTAGTATGGGGTGCCAGATTTGGTCGTTGACCCCCCACCCCGTCCACCCCTCACCTCTCCCTCCATGTTGACAGTCGGGTTTTGCTGACTCTGGTGTTTTAATAGATCTATTGGTAGGGTTGTTCTGTATATATACCCCTTCAGTGTTTTGTCGTTTCATTCTATGAATTATGTCTTTTCTTATTTTTATACATGTATTTCGAATGTATGTAGGGTTGCATATATGAATGGTTGTTAGTTGACGGGGCTGGTTGTTTTGTTTAGTTTTATTTGTTTTGGGTTTGTCTTTGACATTTACCTTTTTTTAGAATGTGTTTTGTACTTTAGTATTCTGCATGACTAATTCATGTGCTCACTCTACACACAACACACCTCACTAACACACCTCACTCATCACAACAAACACTACTTACACCACTCATGCACGCAGTTCGCGCTGCGCGCGCGCGCCCGCCCGCCCGGCCCGCCCACCATAACACGCGCGCGCGCGCGCGCGAGTGGGTCCGAAGTATTCGGGTATGTGCTGACTAGAATCAGTTTAGGAATTCATTCGCGTGCATTATTGATTGATGTGTGCAATGTTACCGTGGGAATAAAAAAATAAGACGATATTTTACAGTCTATCGTTGTTTTGTGTGTTCATGATTGGAATAAGCGCTTTAATCAGAACGCAAAGGCTTGGTGCTATATTTATGTTTGTGAAATTGTGAATTCTGATACTACTTCGGCGTTAATGTTGCCGGCTCTCCTGATCTTAAACAGTATCTGAGTTAAAAACAGTGCAAAATATCTGCTCTGGGCTGCATCGGTACTCATTTTAATCCGTGAACTTCTAGTAAAAAGTGGATATCGGCTGTATTCAGGAAAAGGCGGGTCCCCCCCTTCCCCCCTCCATAGACAGCCAGTGAATATTGATCTTGAAGTGTAAGTTTTTTTCCCCGTTGTTCATGTGCCTGATTTTTTAGGGCGCGCTTTTGACCCTACGACTGTTCAAATATTTCAATGGCGCCGTGCTTTGAATATTGCTGTCTGAAGCGTATCTCGCGTTTTGCTGTGCCTGATTGCTGTTTTGGTTGTTGTTGGCTGGTTTGTTCTGGTTGTTGTTGTTGTTGTCGGTGTTGTTGTTGTTGTGACATTGAAAATCAAATCAAACAAAACAAAACAATTTCAGTTATGTTATTATTATTCTGATGGCATTCTCAAGCACCAGTGGTGCCAACTGTTCTAAATTAAGCGCCTCATATGCGAGGTACCTATGAAGGTGGCGCTAACTGTTCTAAACTAAGCGTAAACTGGGGCGAGGTACCTAGATTTGATGCTCGGCCGTTTCAAAATTGGTACATCTCTGCTCCTTACTGGGACACATATGAACTGAACATTTGGATAGGACGCTAGTCTGGTACAGGTTACTAGATTTTGGATAAGGTGTCGTGCTGATTGGGTGCATAAACGGTGGCAAGATTGGATGAGTCAAAAGTTTACCTGGAAAAAATTTTTAGAGGATTGTTTGATTGAGCTTATGCGGATATGTGATACATTTAGTCTTTGGATGGTAGTATTTTTAGTAATTCAATTCTTACGACTTTAAACGAATTTCCTAGCGTGATCAAATTTGGATTTTCTTCCGTAAAAAGTGATTAATTTAATTTGTCGTTAAATAGGCTTTCCATTAAAAATGGCCGTGGTTTAATTGCCTTTAACGTTGTATGTAATCAGGCATCTTAAATTCATTTAAAGTTTCAGACTTGGTTGTTTTGGAAATAGTTGTTCTCAGTATCGATCTCAAGCACACACACGCATGTGCGCGCGCCCGCACACCACTCTCACTCAATACTCGCACACCGCACGCACGCACGCGCACGCACACACACACACACCACCACTCTCTAACACACTCTCACACTCACCTCACACAAACCATAAATTAGTGCGCGCGCGTACTCTCGTATAACGCCTTTTTTCATCATGTGTGTGCGTGTACTTGGGCATTATGTATTGTCAAATAAAGTTCGATCACGATTCTTGTTGACTTATTGTGTACAGTCTTGTCACGTCTCATTGATGCCCCCTGTCCACATGTCTGGAAATCAACTGGTTAGCTGCACTCTATAATGCTGGAGGATGGCTGGCAAAAACCAAATTCGCGTTATCAGTTTACGTTCCTGCTACTTTTTTCATTCTGTCTCTGTTCTCTATCTCTGCTGTCTCTCCTGCTGTCTCGGTTCTGTCTGTCTGTCTGTCTGCCTGTCGCCCATGTGTCTCTGTCTGTCTTGTCTGCCTGTATCTCCCTGTGTCTCTGTCTGACTGTCATGTCTGTCCTGCTGTCTCCCTGGGTCTCTGTCTGTCTGTCTTCTGCTGTCTCTACCTGTGTCTCTGTCTGTCGGTTCTATATGCATCGTCTATCCCTGTGTATCTGTCTGTCTGTCTGATCTGCATGTTCCTCTCCCTGGGCTCGGTCTGTCTGTCTGCCTGTGTTCTCTCCTGTGTCTCTGTCTGTTGTCTGTCTGTTCTGCTGTCTCTCCCTGTGTCTCTGTCCTGTTGTCTGGTCTGCCTGGTCTCTCCTTGTCTCTGTCTGTCTGTCTGTCTGCCTGTCTCTCCCTGTGTCTCTGTCTGTCTGTCTGTCTGTCTGTCTGCTGTCTCTCATGTGTCTCTGTCTCGTATGTTTGTCTGTCTTGTGTTCTCCCTGTGTCTCTGTCTGTCTGTCTGCCTGTTCTCTCCATGGTGTCTCTCCGTGTCTCTGTTCTGTCTGTCTGCCTGTCTCTCACTGTGTCTTCTGTGTCTCTGTCTGCTCTGTCTGCCTGTCTCTCCCTGAGTCTCTACCTGTGTCTTGTCTGTCTGTTGCCGGTATCCTCAAGTGGCTTAATGTTGTCTCTGTCTGTCGTATCGCTGTTCTCCCTGTGTCTCTCCAGTGTCTTTTCTGTCTGTCTGCCTTTCTCTCTGTGTCTCTCCCTGTGTCTCTGTCTGTATGTCCTGCCTGTCTCTCCCTGTGACTATTCCCTGTGTCTCTAGGTCTGTCTGTCTGCCTGTCTCTCCCTGTTGTCTCCTCCTGTGTCTCTGGTCTGTCTGTCTGCCTGTCTCTCCTGTGGCCTCTCACCTGTCTGTCTTGTCTGTCTGTCTGCTGTCTATCCCTGTGTCTCTTTTTCCTGGGTCTCTGTCTGTCTTGTCTGCCGTCTCTCCCTGTGTCCTCTCCGGTTGTCTGTGCTGTCTGTCTGCCTGTCTCTCGGTGTATCCTCCATGTCTAGTCTGTCTGCCTTTGTCTCTCCCTGTGTCTCTCCCTGTCTGGTCTGTCTGGTCTGTTGTTCTGCCTGTCTCTCCTGTCCATTGTCTCGGTCTGTTGTTGTCTGTCTGTATGCTGTTTCTCCTGTGTCTATGTCTGTTGCCTGACTCTCCCTGTCTCTGTCTGTCTGTCTGTTTGTCTGTCTGTCTGTCTGTCTGTCTGGTCTCTAACGCCCTGTGTCTCTGGTTTGCCTGTCTATCCTGTGTCCTCTGTATGTATGTCTGTCTGTATGTCTGTCTGTCTGTCTGTCTGCTGCTCTACCTGTGTCTCTGTATGCCTGTCTACCTGTGTCTATGTTGGCCTGTTGCCTGTCTCTCCCTGTGCGGCCTCTGTCTGTCTCGTCCGGTCTGTCTGGCGGTCTGCTGTCTCTCCTGTGTCTCTTTTGTCTGTCTGTCTGCCTGTCTCTCACATGTGTCTCTGTCTGGCCTGTTGCCAGTCTGTCTCTCCCTTGTGTCTCTGTCTGCCTGTTCGGCCTGCCTGTCTGCTCTGTATGTCTGTCTGTCTGTCTGTCTGTCCTGCCTGTCTGCCTGTCTCTTGCTGTCTCTAGCTGTCATCTCTGTCTGTATGCCTGTCTGTCGGCCTGATCTGCCTGTCTGTCTGCCTGTCTGTTGACTGTCTGTCTGCCTGTTCTCTCTGTATCTCTGTCTGCTGTCTCTCTGTCTGTCTGTTCTCTGTCTGCCTGTATCTCTGTCTGTCTGTCTTGCATGTCTCTCTGTCTGTCTGCTGTCTCTCTGTCTGTCTGTCTGTCTGGCTGTCTGTCTGCCTGTCTCTCTGTTGTCTCTCTGTCTGTCGGTCCGTCTTCTGTCTGTCTATCCTTTTGTCCCTCTGTCTGTCCGGTCTGTCTGTCTGTCTGACTGTGTCTCTCCCTGTGTCTCTGTATGGTCGGTCTGTATGTTCTGTCTGCCTGTGTCTCTCCCTGTGTCTCTGTCTGTCGGTCTGCCTGTTCTCCCTGTGTCTCTGTATGTTGTCTGCCTGTACTCTCCTGTGTCTCTCCCTGTGTCGCTGTCTGTCTGTCTGCCTGTTCAGCAACTCCCCCCCTGTGTCTCTCCCTGTGTCTTGTCTGTCTGTATTGCTGCTCTCACCCCTCTGGTATCTCCCTGTGTCTCTGTCTGTCTGTCTGTCTGCCATGTCTCTTCCCTGTGTCTCTCCCTGTGTCTCGGATGTATGTTGTCTGCCTGTCTCTCCCTGTGTCTCTCCCTGTGTCTCTGTCTGTCTGTCTGACCTGTTTCCCTGTGTCTCTGTCTGTCTGTCTGTCCTGTCTGTTCCTCTCCCTGTGGTCTTTGTCTGTTTGTCTGTCTGTCTGTCTCTCCCTGTGTCTTTGTCTGGCTGTCTGTCTGTCTGTCTCTCCGTGTGTTCTTTAGTCTGTCTGTCAGTCTGTCCCTGTCTTACTGTGTTTTGTCTGTCTGTTTCTGTTCTGTCTGTCTCTCCCTGTATGTCTTTGTTGTCTGTACTGTCTGTCTGTCTGTCTCTCCCTGTGTCTCTGTCTGTCTGTCTGTCTGTATGTTCTCCCTGCCTCATGTGTCTCTGTCTGTCTGTCTGTATCAGTGTCCTGTCTCTCCCTGTGTCTCTGTCTGCTGTCTGTCTGTCTCTCCTGTGTCTCTGTCTGCCTGCCGGCCTGCATGACTGTTGCTGCTGCCTCGTCTGTCTGTCTGCCTGCCTGTGTCTCTGTCTGTCTGTATGTCTGCATGAATGACCTCCCGCCTGAATCGCTTGAATGCTCCTCTCTCTCTCTGTCTCTTGTCTCTGTGTCTGTCCCTGCCTCCGTCCTGTCCGTCCTGGCCCCTGTACCCTGTCCCTTGTCCACCCTGTCCGTCCCCTGTCCCCTGTACCGGCTCCACGTCCCTTGTTTCCACCTGTCCGTCCCCCCTGCACCCTGTCCGGTCCCGTCCCTGTCCAGTCCATTGTCCATGTACGTCCACCCCCTGTCCCTGTCGTCCCTGTCCCGGTAGTCCCTGTCCCTGTCCGTCCCCTGTCCCTGTCCGTAAAGCGTCCCTGTCCGTCATTGTCAACTGTCCGTACCATGTCACTGTCCGTCGTCTCTGCCTCGTCGTCTATGTCCGTCACGTACCCAGTCGTCTCTCTCTCTCTCCCTTCTTTTGCTATCTTCCGTCCTCTTGTCATCATGAGGTTGTGTAACTGGTTAAGACAGTTGAAAGGGATATATGGTTTTTCATATGATCCCCCGTTTTAACCACCCTGCCGTCAAACTTTTACACGCGAGTGCGGATAGCCAAAAACTAACTCACACACTATATAGAAACATACGGTGCACAAACAAAGGACTTTATTTGCATTCACACACGCACTCTCCCACAGAATGCTGATGAAAACACAGACCACTAGCCTATCCTATCACAACCCCCAACTACAGCCGCCATAAAACAAACAACAAAACAAACCCAAAACAATACCATCTATGCTTACCAATACCCGACCTCAGCGCCATGGCACATTCTGGCATACCCAGTGCACGCCATGTAATGAACATTATACATATTAACGTCCCTTCCCCTCCTGGACCCTCGGCCACACAGATACACAACCTCAGCCCACTAAAGGCCTATACAGGGGACAAAGGGTCTGTGTGAAATCTCATCCACCTCGGTAATCCCGGGATGAAAATATCAAGCAAGGTTGATACGTCATAAACCGAGTGGCCGCACGCACATATCGCTTTTTCCTGTTCAAATGTATTCTTTATACTAATTTATATGCCGGTGTCAAACACCATCAGACAACCAAAGCTTAACCCCCCCCAATAAGTACAACCCAAATTGTTAGGTTACCGCTCCCAATGGTCATATTTTCTATTATTCATCTGAAGTCCCTGGGGGTACTTGACACAGGCAAAAAAAAACTTCCTTCCACAACAATAAAAAATAAACCTCCAAACACAACACACAAAAAAAATAATAACAACGGCCTACACGCGTTTCCCGTTATGGTTATTGAAAACGTCACGGTCTGACTTGAACGCGCGCTCTCACCTTCTATGCTCCGCCAAAACATCAAATACCGTCACTGAAGTGCTTGATACGATTACGGCGAGTCGGACATACGTTGTGAAACGTCTGTCAGTCGCGCTAAAGGTTGTAAGGAAAAATCCTCCCGATTACTAAACCCACCTATATACTTACAATCACACCCTACTCAAACAGTTGACAAATTTAAAATTCATTAGATTTATTCCAATACTACACGCTGGCGCTCATGCCACACAACCACCATCTGCACGATAGGACCCTCCCAACATCAAAAGTTCTCAAAAAACCAAAATATCAGTAACCGTCTAGCTCTAGCATACATCATCAATCCAGGCTGGGCCATGGTTATCACCCTCTCGGATGAACATATCATGTCACTTAATATCTTAGACAGACTTACTCCTAGTTTTGATGCCCAAATCTCTCCCTCCAACCGACTCACCCCTCATAAACCATTAGCATGGTCACCAATATTGTCGTCTCGGATTGCATGTCGAGGGGTTGGAAAAACTAGGACCAACTGTAGCTGGTGGTCGCCTCCATTTTTGATCAGTTATTTCACGTTTCGCCCACTACAACTTTGATACGGAGAGTACACAGTGGGTCACAAGCGACGACGGCGGTAATAACCATGGCAGAAGCGATGTACCGCCACTGGGTTTATAGAGCGAAAAAAAAATAAATAATATATAAAAGCGGTCGAAGGGTTTGCTGTAGCAAACCGCGATACAGCACATAAGACACCCGCCACGATAACCGCCATGGAATCAGTGCAAAAAGATGTCCCGGTCGTACGAGCCCGATGAGACTGCACCACACCACACCAGCCTTGGGCGATTGTGCGCTCCTCCAGCACGCCACCCAATCTCGCGGCTGGCCGATGCAAGGGCCTGGGTCGGCCATCCGATGGGTCAGGCTGGGTCTGCGCCGCCTGGGTCACAAGACTGGGTCAGCATCACCGCCCTCCGGGGCCTCGCCTCGCCGGCTCAGCTCCCGCCTGGGTAGCCTGGGTCTGATCCGCCTGGGTCAGCCCCTCATGCCGTCACCTCTGCACAGACGCCTATGGTAAACCACCGGGACGCTGCCAATCCCCAACTGGTGCGGTGGTAATAGCACGGTAAAAGACACACCGCATGCCTTAACATATATCAGGTGGCGTGGTTTACACACTTCATTGGCGCATTTTCCATCACCGTCACGCTTGTCACAAGTCACATTCTACTCGATACACACGCTCCTTCTCAGCTCGCACTCAATGCCAGACATTTGCACTACACATCCTCCCAAGGACGAACCCCTCGACAGAACGTTGTTCTTGCATTTCATGTCTGGATGATCAATATTCCGCCACCCCATTTAGGTCACTGACACTAACGGCACACCAATAAATCAACATCAAGAGTCACAAAAACAAAAGCGCATCAAACATGGAACCATCCACATATCCGGTTCTAGTGCTCCATTCAGTACAACCAAAAGTTAACCCTAATTCATATCCTATCCCCTGTCCAAACCACTGGTCGTATAGCAACAGAAGTCTCAAGCACACATTCACTTTCAATGTTTGCAACACCTATATTGATCGTTGACAACCAGTACTCAAAACCATGCATATGAATACAAAAATGACACCGTCATTATGACATTCTGTCTATTCTATGGCATGGGGACTTTTCTCTACTAGCCCAGCAGAAGCCATAGAGATGACCCCACCTTCCTTACTAAACACAACTTCTATGTCATCAGGGTAAACGCAAAACACGGCACCCCAGCAAAAACAATAACAGTCGTCCTTATACCACACAAGTCCAATATTGCAACTCCTAACCATTCACAGGTACAAACGTAGTCTGTATCGCAGCATCAATTACAGGCTAGCAGTGTCACTAATTTGTAATGTCACACGTAATAAGGATAAATAAAACTAGTAAAACACATCGGTTAAGTGCATCAATTATTTAAACCAGCTGCAGCATTAAGAAGAGATAATAAGCTAATTGACACTCTCGACCTCCTTTCTTAGCGTTGTTAGCATCCATCTCATTAATATGTATTATTATTGTTATTAAGTTGCTTAACATCCAGCGACTTCCATACTACAGAGCCTCGTTTTTGACTACCCACTAACTGTTTACATAATCGTAATATTCATTGCCAAGTACGTGGCATATTCTGGCCCGAAGAAGGGCACCGACCTATCAGGACACCAAAAGCGGGCAGGCACGGAACGAGTCACTAGAGTCCTCTGCGACAATGTTTGGGAAGCTGCAACATTTGATATTAGTTGCGCCGCCACCGGCAATATCCCATTCGTTTTTCACATATTTTAATTACCAGCGGCAACTGTTATCCTTAAGCACCGTCTCTACATTATACAGCTGTCACCAGTACCACAGCGCTACCGCCAGCCGCATACAGGCCATGCGGGGTACCAGTTGGGCATTTACCTTGACCATCTGGCCATTCATTATACCGTCACGGCATATCCCCCACCCCACCTTTCTCTCTACTATCACTTCCCCCCTAACTTACCATAACTATACAATAAAGCGTCCATCAAAATATAACCCCATGACCAATTCTACTTTCAAACAAAATAACAAATGTTATTTCTAAGTATCACGATAGACAACTGCACTAATATATTTACTAACCAACCCACCTCCCCTGATAGGACAGATCATATTGAAAGAGTAGACTGAGTTGTACATTACATTCTCGGGTCCTTTGTTTGCGCGTGCACTACCCACTGCCCTTTGGCCCGACTACGGACTTACAAAATTTCTATCTTATTATCCTCATAAACTCCCGCTACAGCACACAACTACTAACACATACGACCGGTCCCTATTACAAAAGCTTACAACTCTAGCTCATTGATAATCATTCTCACTTAGAAACAGCCAATAGCATCTGGCTTCTTACTTAACAGTAGAGAACCTTCGGTCAAACCACCAATCGTTGGGAGGCGCCAAACAATCGACTACAACCATACAACATACATTAAGTGGAGCTCACCGGAATGCACTGGATCTTGAATTTGTGACCCACTTTCTACTTTAGAACAACGATTTCACTTGGTGCGGCCAGGAAACAGCCTCCAACAAGCCCAAACCTTCAGGTCAGAAAGTCCCCAATGCAAGTAAGTCCTGACCTTGCACCCCAGCAGAGACAGCAATGAACGCATTAAAAGCGCCTGACGCTCTGCAGGTAGATTGCGGACCACTCACTCATCATGAAACTCTCCCCGTTGCAAAGACAACTCTCACCCTGCACCCTGGCCTCGAAACAAGTCGCACAGGTTCCGGGTGTGACACTCGCCCTACACACACACCTGAGCCGTTTAACGAACGGAAATTCTGCCTAGCAAACCATCAGGGCGTCCGTTTGATACGCACCCCCCTAAACTACAGATAACGATTTTAGATTACCCGGGTGTCTCCCCCTGTGTTCGCTCCTCCTCATTACACCCGCCTACCTCGCCTCTATCTTTGACCTGCCATATACCTAATCCAAGCTTCGTGGGTCATGTCATAAACCCCCCACTCCTAAAGATCACTCATCCCCATTGGCCATTTCAAGATCCAAGACATGACACTGAGCGATGCCGACCCCGTATCCATCATAACACACGTATGGACCACTTTTTAACCGGGATAGTCAGCCATCAACTCACCTGGGTAAACACCAATATGCCTGGAAAAACCCATCCAGCCTGAAAATCCTGCAGGGACACCCGTCAACACTGGCAAAACTCTCCTTAAATCCTGCTGAGAAAATCAGCCGCTATATTGTCCCTCCCCTCCGGGATTGCCTTCCCTCACAGAAACTGTATCGGCTGGGCTGAGAGCGACCACCCGCGTCCAGGACATCTACGGCCGCCGTCTACGGTCCGATCAGATCTTGTCCTAACTTTGGGTTAAAGGGTTTATGCTCAGAGGCATCCAGACATGGGTACCGGTGGAACCCGTCACCTGTAGACCCGGTGCGCTGACTACTGAGGGCATGACTCCGGCCAAAAATCTTCACGATGTCGGCGCACACTGCATGGCCAGTAGAAGTGAGGCAGAATCATGGTCTTGGTCTTTCGGGGTTCCAAGATGCCCTGTATATGGGTACTACTCGGGCGCACTAAAGGCCAGCCCTCTTTCGCGGCTGATTAATTTCACGGTAATCACTCCTGCGTACATGTTCACTGGCGTTCCCTCAAACCTCCTGATCAGCACCCCCGCTTTCTTAAGGTACTGACTTTCCCGTCCTCATCCGGTCTATATCTAATCAGCGTCTTTGCCTACCTTGCTCTTCTACCCCCCTCATTGCGTGGGGTCTTCTCTTTGTCCCTTGATTCAACTCATTCCTGCTAACCAGTAGCGCCCTTCCTATCCAAACGCCTGATCCTTCCAGGGACACCAATGGGTTGCTTGGGGTTACGTGGTCCTTCCGGGCATGAGCTCTCGTCTGCTTGCGATCTAACACGCCCCGAGGGCTTCGTCCGCCCCGCACAGCTCCTAGAACCCGGGAAACTCGTTTAAAGGCGCTCCCTCGCTTCCGCCTGGATCCTAAAATTTACAATGAGGACCTCTTCAATCGCGGGCCGACGCCCCATCATGACGAGGGCGCGGATACTCCCTGTGACAACACGGCGCGAGCACCCCGACCCGACACGTTGTCACTCATCACGCCGCCCCCACCACTGGTAGAAGAAACCTGTCACGCGGACTCGGCCAGCGTTCGATCAGGAAGGTATATCTGTGTACTGCATAAGGATTGTTCAGATCGTGAAGCCTCAACCCTGCAATAACCCGAGACCGCTTACCCTAATTAACCCTTTGTACCCATTGTGCGCCGTTGACATGCACAATCTCGCACTAGGGGATTATGGGCTTCTTGGGCACAATGACACACACACGCATAGGGGGAGGACTTTCAACACTTCTTTAGCAGCCTCCAGAACCTTTAACTGCCCCTACCGTGTTGACGCCGTGCGCATCCCTTACTATGTGGCCTGTCCTCCCCTTCAACGGACATAACACTTTATCTGTATTCCTCATAGCGGGGCGGGGCGTGAGGGGTAGCGGGTGGGGTTCGATGCATCTACCACGGGAGTCTGAGCCGATGATGAGGCTCATGACCCTTGGGGTTTTCCGTTTTTTACCGCAGCACGCGTAATACTCGTCTCACCTTTTTGCAAGTCGAGCCTAGTTAGCCTGGCCCTGCCACCCACAGTACGCCTACGGGACCCCTATGTCGCTGTTGCCGGGAGACCGAGACGCTATCAAATGGTCCAAGTCGGGGGTACAAATATGTTCCCCCGAGACATCTGATGCAGTAGGAAACAAAGTCCCTGCAGATCGGCTCCGCCCGACTGCGGATCTTTACCTGCTGCCAAAGCACCACACAAATCAAGGCGGCCGACCACTTCCATGGCCAGCTCGCCCTGCAACAAGGGTTTCATCCTGCTCCTTCTTCCCTCTCGCCCGACGGAAAACGTTGCCTGTATGCACTCTGCGTTCCAGCCGGAGAAATAATCCAACTTGTACTAATACCTCTTAAGCACACCATATCCGCCGCACTTGACCCCCCGGCAGTAGTCATGGCAGTCTTCTGGGGCCCTAGTCTCAGCACTGCCCTCCCCCCGCCTTGCCCCCAAGAGCGCCCATCACAAAAATCATCGACCCACGACTTCTGACGCCACCGGCACTACTAACCACTAGACCATACTCTCGCAGATCATGGCGGACAGATAGGCGTCGACATCCTCCGCCATCCCGCAACGGGTCTTGATGAACTATGGTGGTATACCCAGCTCCCCGGTCTTCCTTCCTCCTTGATCTCTTCACCTCCCCTTCTATCTCCGCTCCCTCAGTGCTGTGCCTTCCTCCTTGAGGAACCCGATCGTGCTCTCTATACAGCCGCGGCTGCTCCCGCCCCTCACGCTTGTAATTGACTCCTCGCCCGCATGCCCCACTGACCCCCCCCGACCATCTCTTTTCCTCCTTGGCCTAGCGCTTAACCGCAATACCCTTCCTCAGTGCGAGCATCCTCTTTCCTAAAGCCTCGCGCTGAGGCCTCTCTTTCGCATGCGCGTCTCGCACTTGTGACGTAGCTAATCTTCCCTTGCCGCCTGCTATCTTTCCTGCCGGGGCACCTCGTCCAGGCGTCGGCCTACTATGTCCGCAACTCCCACTCCCGGTTACCCCATGCTTCTACCTAAAACCGTTTATTACTGTCGGCCAAGGCGTCAGCTGTTGCTCTGCCCATTATCTCCTTCTCTATCTACCTGCATGACTCCTTAACTTCCGGAGACGTCGCCCGCAGGGAGTATGCACCTTTGAGCCCAGTGGCCAGTTGTGATCGGCAACTTCGGTTCACTAGGGGTGTGCGGACATTCTGAATGGACTATCCTACTCCAAACCGCGATGACACGCACGATTAGCACTGAGCACCAAAACCTATGCACGATACATGGTAGAGATAAGTTACATACACCATCAATCTACGCCCTTTCGCTTTCCCAATTTCGTAATGAACACCCTGGAGTCAACCTCAACACCATGTACGGAACTGCAGCCCACCAGATACGTTTACTTTACACTCCTCTACCGCGGCGTGTGTGGGACTCCGGGGTAACTGGGCAAGACTGCACTACAGCCACACCTTCCATCACATGACCTACAATGCTTACGCAATCATAGGCCACTAAAGCTCAACAAAGACCACTCTCGTCATCATGCACACCTAATCTAATACAATACACAATGCCAATAGCTCACATCCAAAATCCTATACACCGTGATCATTTTCAAAACAACTAATTTCCCAATTAACCAAGTTCTCTGGACTTGGCCTGAGATATTTCAACCACATAATCAACAACAGGGAGGCGTCCACACAACCACACACGTACAAGTAAGCATCATCCTAATAACAAAACTATCCACTTTCGTACACTCACAAAAACTATGTACAAAACAATCATTTTCAAGCAACATCACTTCCCACACACGATCACATGGCAATTAGCTGAGGTCTTACACAGCCTGAGTGCTCATTGTCTATGCACCCCACCATCTACTATAGGCACGCACCTCCAACACCAACAACCACTAACTTCACCTCCTATTACTTCTACGACACAGGTGGACATATGACTGATGTTGTGATTGACAGCCACTCACAGTTCTAATCGCGCCGACTCGCCTATCCAGGCGCGCAACCCACATCCAACCCCCGCTTGCACTACCCCCCCCCCCTTTCCCCCATATTCGATCCTTCGCAACCAACACAAGAGTTACCGGCATCTCCTCCAAGTTGCTAGTCGCGCTAAGGTCTGAAGGCGAAATCCACCCCTATACCTAAACCCCTCTCTCATACAAAACACCCACACAAAAGCTTCGACTAAATAATACATTATATTTATTCAATAACAACACGCTGTCGCTCACTCGGCACACACCCACCATCCTGCACGATAGATCCCTACCATCCATCAACAGTACACATCAACACCAAATACGTCCCGAAACGCACTAGCTACTAGCATCATCACATAACACAGGCTGCAAGAAACATCCACTGGGGACCCAACAAGTCACATAAATCTTTGACATAACTCTTAGTTTTGATGCCAAAATTCCACCAACCAACTCCCCACTAACCATAGATCGTCCACCCACTCATTGTCGCATCTTCGGAGGCATGTTAGGTGGAAAATAGGACACACTGTAGCTTGCCTGCCGGGTCGCATAAATTTAGATCAGTTATTCCCCCCCCGTCTTCGCCCCATAACGACACCTTTGATAACGGAGTAAGTAACGTGGACACAAGCGACGACGGCGGTCGACTCGCTGAAGACGATGCCAACACCGAACTGGGTCTTTTTCGTTATAAGAGGAACTAAATAATTAATTAATTATATGCGGTCCGAAGATATGCTGTTAGAACCGCGATCACAGCAAGGACTCCCGACGACTAACGCCATGGATATCACGCTGCCCAAAGATTGAGGTCGTCGAGCCAGGTGTGACTGTGCACACCTCCAGCCATGCGCGCCGCGTGACGCTTCCAGCACGCCCACAACTGCGGCAGGGTGCAAGGCCTGGGTCGGCTCCGCCTGGGTCGGCTTGGTCAGCTACGCATGGGTCAGGCCTGGGTAACGATACCGCCTGCGGTCAGCCTGGGTCAGCTCAGCTGGGTCAGCCTGGGTTCAGCTCCGCCTGGCGTCAGCCCCTCAGGCCAGTCACTCTGCCAGTCGTCTGTGTCAACACCGCCGGACGCCACCTGCCCATCCCACTGGAGGACGGTTCGTTACTAGCGGAAATCGACAACCTGCATGCTCAAAACAGTGGCGTTTCCACTAATCTCTGCGCATTCTACCGTCATTTGTCCACAAGTCAATTCAACAGAACACAGTAATACGGCTGCATCCTGACCATGACAATTTCTAACACACAAGGACGAACCCTCGACTGTAACGTTATGTTCAATTACATTCATTCGTCTGGCATGATCAATTTTCGCACACCCCATAATGTCCACTGACCTACGAGCCCAATACACCATTCAGAGTCCCAATCACAAAAATGCTATCCATAAATGTACTCTTCCACAACCGGTTCTAGTGCTCCATCTGGTCCCAAAGACATCCCCTCAATATTCACCTGTGCCAATCACAGGTGTAAGGAAAACTGTAAGTCTCAGCACATCAATGTCAACGTATCAACACACTATAAGAATTAGTATACCAGTCTCAAAACAAGCAATGACAATGACTCCCGTCATACTGAATATAGACAATTACACTGCATTGGGTATATAACTTGCCAAGCAGCAGCAGTGATGATCCCAATATATATCACCCTCAAACATCAATGATCATCATGGTAACGCACTAGGCAGCATACAACAATAGCTCGCTAGACACCCACAAGACCACAATCGCAAACCCAACCACAACACCAGTATCAAAGTACGTAAGATCGAGCTTCCACCAACCTGCACGCCCACGGAGTCACACTTTGTAATGGTCCAACGTAATAAGGAAAATATAAAACTATGAAAAACACTTCGGTAACGACCCCACACCCACAGACGCGCCACATCAATTTTTAAAACCCCCAGCAGCAGCAATAAGAGATAATAATATTGACACTCTCGGACAACTACTTTCTTATCGTTCGTTAGCAACTCCACATCAATACAATATTATTATTATTTTATTAACCGTTGTTAACATCCAACGGCCCGACTACACAGAGCCACGTTAGACTAACACACTGTGTCCCCCCCCCCCCCCCTTCTTTCACAAATCGAAAATCTTATCGCCGTACGTGCATCCTACTGGCCAGAAGACGGGCCCGCCTACCGCCACACAAAATGGGCCACGGCACCGGAAAACGAGTCATGCGTGTCTGCGCAAATGAACATCTGATTGGAAAGCTGCAGCATTTGAAAATAGTTGCGCACGCCGGCTATCACCAAACGTCTTTCAAATTTAAAACCATGGCCAGTAACCTTAGCCCGTCTCTACCATAACTGTGACAGTACCAGAGCTACCGCCAGCCGCTCCCAGCCGCCTCCGCATGAGCTTGGCGCAAACCTTGCCCAAATTGACCAAAAACTTTTTACGCCACTCCTTACCCCCCCCCCCTTTCTCCTCTAATATCAACCACTTCCCACCGATCACTTAACATTATATCTCAATAATCGGACCACAAATAATAACCACCTGACAATTCTACTTTCAAACAAAATTAAACACAGTAATTTTAGTATAACTATAGCATAGAATATTTACTTGACTAACCACCCCACTCCCCAGCCTAGGACAGAATTCAATAATAAGTGGAAGCATGGACGTTGTATACAGATCTCGGCGTCATAGGTTAGGGTGGTCCTACCCATGCCACTATTGAATACGCCTACAAACATCTATCTTATTCACAATTATCCTCTTACGACACAACATACTATAACATACGTCACGGACCCTATTTACCAAAAGTCTACAACTCTAGCTCAATGAACCAATCCACCTTCCTTAGAGTAAAACAGCCATACCTTGTGCTTCTAACTTACCCGAGAAACTTGGACAATACCACCTATCGTAGCCAGGAGGCGCCACACACTGACTACACCCTACACATACAATTAAGTGAGTACCGGAATCGCACCTTGATCTTGAATTGTGACCACTTCTCACTTAGATAGAACAAAGAATTTCACTTGGTGGGCAAGGAACAGCTCCATAAGCCTCTCACCTTTCAGTCCGAAAGACCCATGCACAAGAGTACTGCTTGACTCCCAGCCAGTGACAGAAATGCAACTTAAAGCAGCCTGCGCTCCTGCAGGTAGATTGCGGTACACTCACTCAACATGAACTCACGTGCACAAGACAACACACACTGCACTGGGACGAATCAAGACGCACAGGTTTACGGGTTTGACACTCGCTCAACCTGGCGTTTAACGGGAAATTTCTGCCTTAGCCAAACTACTGGGCGTCCTTGTGATAACGCTCTAATATCTAATTAAACTATAAATAGATTCCAGGGGTGTGTCACCGCCTCTCCCTCATTCCACCGGCCTCCTTCTATATTCTTTGATGCCATAGTCATCCAAAACCAAAGCATTCGGGCGTCATGACAAGTCGCGATGACGCGGTTCCTCCCTACCGGGCATCACACCAACCACACACCGCGTCTCTACTACACGTATGGAATACTGCGGTGGGCCCTTTGACGCTCTGCCCACCTGAAGGGAAAGACTGATGCCAACTCGTAACCCGAGGAACTGGCCACACACTCGGGACTGTGGGAAGGGAGATGACGTCCCGACCAGGAATGCTTCGGCCGGCTCAGGGTGGTCAACTCACCGGAGAGAGTCCCGGGATGGATGACTGTGGGTGGCAGGTGCCACTCACTTCCCTAACAGGAGTGGCCGACCCTACGGAGTTTACGTTGTTGGGGAAGGTAATAACTCGCCGGAGCCCTCGTGCAAAAGGAAAATGTCCTTACTTCCTCAGAAGAATTCAGTTATTTTATCCTTGTTGCTTCCACTATGTTAATGGTCTCTCACTGTGTTTACAATGTCTACAACCAAAAGTGC
>JAFLJL010014552.1:7500-15785 GCA_018398815.1 Conus ventricosus | reverse complement strand
TCTTGTGTAATCAGAGCTTTAGACCTGGACAAAAAAAAAACAACTACAAAAAAAAAACAACTCAATCGCTGTTCCGAAGAATGCCAGCTTTTATCTTAACCTCCTAGAACCCTAATCCAACTCGGGTAAGGCGGAGGGGGTGGGGTCGGGGTGGGGGGTGGGGGTGGGGGGCAGAGTTGAGGATATTCCATAGAAGACATTGCTGGGTCAGGGTGAACGGAAAACAAAGAGGGTTTGGAAGGGAGGGAAGGACGGAGGATAGGCGAAGAGAGTGTCTCTCCCAGAGCGTGTGCTAACAGAGGCAGGCGACGTGAAAGAGGAGATGGGCGGAGATGCAGGAAGGCGTGAACAACACTACCGATGAACGGGAGGTCAGAGCTTGTGTTCCCATCAAGCCAGGTGTCAAGGGTGTGGACAGAGCGGATCGATTGTACTTCTTGAAGGAACGGCTTCAGTGCTGTTCACACGATCACACACACGATCACACGATCACACGATGTTTATTTACGAACCCACCAGCCCATACGTAAATAGAGTTACAAGACAAGATGGGACATATATACATATCTACAATACAACGATAATCAATAATCAGTAGTCAATAATCATAATCAATAGTTCAATCGGTAGTTAGCCATCGATAGTTATTCGAACAATACTTGATAGAAATTCTAGTCAATAGTCTAAAATCAATAATCAAAAATCAATGCTCAAAAACAAAATATAAGTTTAAACGTCATACATGCTTTCTGTCAAAGTCCTTTTAAATTAATACTCCTCTCTTTCCTTCGTACCCATAGGTCAAAAATCAAGAAATAAGAAAAACAACAACAACAACAACAAAACAGGAATTGGAACATCGAACATCAAACATCAATCAGAATCAAATCAAAATCGAAATCAACATCAAGATCAAAATCGGACACAAAATTTGCTTTCCTTGGCCTATAAACCTGGGCCAGTTAGTTTGTGTAACAAGCTTATATAAAGCATTTCTACTTACTAATTGATGAGAACTCTACTTCTAAACAGCTTTCTTTTAGAATTGCGTCCATATTTTATTTATTTACTTAATAAGTCTTCCCTGATGCGCATTGCGTAATAGATGTACATGGCAACATCTTGATAATTTCTGTCTTTGTTTGTTTGCAGTATTCCTTGTAAAGTTTTGTTAGGTAGGTTCTTAAAATGTTCTGTAGATACTTCCCCCTTGGTTGCTTATATTTTGGACATCTTATTAAGAAATGTAGGTTCGGTTTCGTCGTTAGGACAAAAGGGGCATGTTGTTTCTGCTGTCTTATCTATATATTTCTTATTTATATTTTATTTCGCTTATGCCGAGTCTAAATTTAACTTAGTGCTCTTTTAAACTTCGAAATTGTTATGTCTTCGACATACTGTTCTAGCTGGTGTGCTGTTTTTGAATGTCCTGTAGCTTATATACCTCTCACTATTTTCGATTGTACTATGCCAGTCTTGTCTATAACCATCGATCATTCTTTGTTTGAGTTCTTTAATAAAAATGTTTTCGTTCACCATTCCATTACTTATCCATAACATTTGAGAAGCCGTATATGTCTAGACTATGTTTGACTTTCCTGGCCCAATTTGGCGTTCTTTCATCTTCTGTCAGTTCTTTATTATACGCTTGTTTTGGTATTCTGTCTGGTGTCATTCTTGATAACTTAAACCAATATCTTATAGCCCTTATTGTTGTATCAATAAATAGTGGATCCCTACCTAATTCGCCATATAAGGGTGTGTTTTGGTGTCTTTTTATATATTCCTAATAGTTTTTTGCAAGCAAATGTATGTATGTTCTCTATCACTTTCATATCTTGTGAGTCCCCAAATTTCTGCAGCATATAAAAGTAGTGGTTTGATCTGTGAGTCAAATAGCTTAAAATAGACCGTTGTATCCATATATCCGAGGACTATACATGTTTTTTCTTAATATCTAAAAATTTTCTTTTTGCCCTCCCTGCATACTCTGCTAATGCTATGTCCATGGATAATTTTTGTCGTTAGGGTGAAGCCTAATTATTTTAACTGTTTTACAGTATCTATTCTTTCCCCTTTGTAATTCCATTTTTCGTTTTTCCCCAAATACCCTCCCTTCCTGAATACATCACTTTTGTTTTTTGCATATTTACTGTGAGCCCTAGGTTATCTGATGCTTGTTGTAGATTCGTTATTTGATTCTGTAGGCCAAACCGGTGTTTGACGATATTAACGCTATATCATCTGCAAAAAGGAGCAAAAAAATTTCCTTGCCATCTTGGTATAATTGAACTCGTGTCTGCCTTTCTGGGTCACTCTCTCTGCTACCTCTGCTATTAACAATGAAAAAAATTAGAGGGGACAACAGACATCCCTGCTTTACCCTAGTGGGCAGCAGTTGAAGGAATTCCGAGAGATTGGCCCCGCTTCTTACGCATGCCTGTAATTGGTTGTATATACCTTTTAACATTTCTAGCATTTTTGTTGAAATACCAATTTTTTGTAGCACTTTCCTTTAGTTTCTCTCTTCTTACAGTATCGAAGGCTTTTTGATAATCAATGAAGCTACATAGAATTTGCTTCTTTTACTATAGGCATCTGTTTATAATTGACATCAAGTGTATATTGGTCGGTAGTTGCATAGCCTCTCCTAAAACCTGCTTGTTCTTCACTTTATTTTACCATTTTCTTCGGCCCAATCATATAAGCGTCTGTTTAAAATTCGATTTAAATATTTTACTATATAATACATATCAAAGATATACCTCTGTAGTTTCCTGGGGTTTTTCCTATTTCCTTTTTTATGTAATGGTATAATAATAGATCCTAGACCATTCATTCGGAAATCTTCCACTTCATATAATTTGTTAAATATCTTTGTTAGCAGGGTGGAGTAATTTTATCTATGAGTGTTTTAAATATTTCAGCTGGCAGCTCATCTAGGCCTGCTGTTACCTGATTTCAATTTTTGTATGGCTAGTTTAGTTTCTTCCTCAGTTATTTCGTCATCTAACTCTTCTATGTGCATATTATATTCATTCTCTTGTCTATCCTGTTGTGATTCTTCCTCCGCTTGGTCATTATCAGTCTGTGGATTTAGAATATTTTTAAAATATTCCTCCCATTGTTGTATAGTAATAGATGGAAGTGCTTTTCTTCTTTGTCTTAAATTTCGTACTGAATTCCAAAATTTCTGGCTATCTCTCTGATGTAGTATTAGATTTTCATATATTCTGTCCCTATATTCTTTTTCCTTTTTTCTAATAGTTTCTTGATAATTTGTTCTGTTTTCTTTATACGCCATCCACCTTCTTCCATATTCTTGTGGACTGTTTTTCCTATTTATACTATTGCATCTAGTTAATGCTTGTCTGGCCTCTTTTTTGCAATTCTTGCATTCCTCATCAAACCAATTTTTGTGATGTTTTGTTTGGTCCCCCTATGCCTATCATTTTTAACATGCAATTCCCTGCTGTAAGTAATAGATTAGACAATTTCTTTATATTTTATATCTATATCTTTCATATTTTCTTCTATTTCTTCTTCTATTTCTTGTAATATAGTATTCGCATTCTCTGAATTCATATATTCTACAAATTCCATTTTTTTACCACTGCCCCATTGAAATTTGTTTACTATATTCTTTTCTGTACTCTTCTTGTTTATTTATTTCTCCGCTTTCGATTACCAAGTTCACTGGCATATGGCTGGACTCAATTCTTTCTATTATATCACATGCCTTCACATTTTCGAGTAACTCAGGAGAACATAAGTAAAAGTCTATAGTACTGTTCCTCTGTCCGCATAAAAGTTTAGCCTTTGTCAAAATCTCTCATACATAGTCCATTTAGAGGCTGTAGATTGATTACTGTGCAAAATTCTATCAGCCTTTTGCCAAAACCATTTACATGTTTTGTCAAATGTTTGTCTTGCATATTCATTATCTACATCTTCTCCGCTACCATCATCATCTTCTACGTTTAAACCCCACTCTCCTATTCTAGCATTCATATCACCTCCTATGATATATAAATGTCTTGACCTTCATCTGACATCTTTAATATGAATTGTTCTAACATCTCAATAGTATTTGTATACTCTTTATCTTTATAAAATTTACTGTTTGTTGGGTGATTGTATAACCCGAAAAAAAATAAGACATCATTATCCGTATTCATAGCCTCTTTGGCTATTTTAACACATGTTGTATTCTTTATATTTGTTTCTATGCCTTGTGTCCATTGCTTTAGTGTTTTCTTTACTAGTGTTATCACTCCCCCCGATGGTCTACCCATTTGTGTTAATTTAGTTGCGGGGCTATGGAAACATACAAAGTCTTTGAAGAAATACCAAAATCAAAAGTGTTAAGAGTGAAGGTTTCATTTAAGCAGCATATGTCGAAAGATGTAATATAATCAATGAAATCTGAATCATTAAGTTTATTTACTAGGCCTTCTATGTTCCAGATTAAGAGGGACATTTTGGGTTTTTTTTGTTTTTGTTTTTTCCTTTCCTATATATTTTTTTCTATGTTTTCCTGTTTGTGATTGTTTCTTTTGTTTTTTTCTGTCTTGTTTCTTCCTGTTTCTCTTTATTTTCCTGTTCTGATCTCTTATTTTGTAATGGGCCTTGGCCTCTTCCTCATTTTTTCTTTTGTTGTGATTCTGTTCGTCCACTAGACTGTCTCGTGGTGCGTTTGGCTGGAGGTTTTGCTTTCCTCGGTTGTGGTCTCATACTTAACATCTTTGTCAAAGTTAGTTGAGGGCCCTTTTGCGGTTATGCTCGCTCTTTTCTCGACCTTGTTTTCAGTTACAATGGTTTCATCGACCTGGCTCTTCTCTGCCTCACTGACTTGCTCTATATCCGATAGCGAATCGCGAGTGTCGAGGTAATCTTCGTCGGACATTAATTCTTCGTCTTCTTTATCCGCCGTTGTCATGCTAACCTCTTCTCTCGGTGCGATTTCTGCGCTAATTCCGTTTGTTTTGGTTTCTTCCTCTTTGTCTCGGATTATTTCCCAGTTCCCTGTTTTGGATGTGTCGCGTGTTTTCGTATAGGTTTTTCTTGACTGATACTGCTTTTTTCGTGCGCGTTCATTGGCTGTTTTCTACTCGCATCCCCCATGTCGTCACTCAACCTTCGCCTCTGGTCTTCGTGTATGTGCGTGTGCGCGTGTGCGCGCCAATGGTCTGTCTCCTTCTGGGGGTCATGACCTTGTGGTGCTAATGCATTCCCTGCTGTTTCGTTTTCCAATTGGTCGGCTCGTGGGGTTTTAACCCTCCGGATTATTCACGACTATTTTGGTCAAGGTCATGTTCACTGTTTCCGGGTTCCCCCTCTGCCCGTACGGGCTTTCCCTCATCAGTGTTTTTTGACCTCCCTCCCCTTTTTCTGTTCCCTTGACTTGGGTAGTGTCCTCATTGTTTTTTGACCTCCCTCCCCTTTTTCTGTTCCCTTGGGCTTGGGTAGTGTCCTCATTGTTTTTTGACCTCCCTCCCCTTTTTCTGTTCCTTGACTTTGGTAGTGTCCTCATTTGCATCTTCTTTCAGTCCTTCGTTTTTCATTTTTTCGTTCATTCCTTCTGTCATTCCATCACTTGTTTTCCCCATTGATTCATGGTTTTGCATTCTTCCACTTTCAACCATCATCGATCCAACCATCATCGAATCATCCACCACACCACTCATTCCATTCATATTCATCTCATTTTCTTTTTTCATCAATCCTCAATCTTGCTTCTTCACCTTCATCTCTTCCTCACTTTCTCCATATCTGTTGTCTTCTCCCTCATTGTCATTCCTTTCTCACCCTCACTTTCTTCTCTTCGTACACATCACATTCGCTGTATACTCGATGTTTATAACTAGCTTTCCACTCATAGTCATCATTCCAACTGTTCTCTCCCTCATCCTCTTCATGCATACTTCCTGTCCATACTACTTTTCTGTTTGTCTCTTCCTGATAGCCATCCGTATCATTATATGTGTTCCTTCTTTCATTACTTCTGTTTCTCCATTCATACTCTTATGCATTCATTCTTATTCTTACCTTTCTATTCTGTCTCCCTTCTCTCTCATCCCTTCTTCCACCTCTCTTGTTCATTCCTTGTCTCTTGAGCATGGGAGGGGGGGTGATATGGAAATCTATATCTGTCATTCCTTTCACCCCTCCTTCCTGCTTTCACTCCTTGTTCTGGGTACTCGTGTTGGGGATCTCTGTCTGTCCCTCTTGCTACTTTCCCATATATCTCTTCCATTACCTCTTTTATTCCCCTCACTCTGGTCATTTCTCTCAATCTATCCCTTGTTCTCTTTTTCATCCTCACCTGGTATCACTCCTGGCCTGCCACTCGCTTTTTCTCCTCTATCACTCGCATTCGCTCCTCTTGCGTTCATTATGCATCCTTCTATACCTCCCGTTCCGTTTTCTTTCACTCTCCACTCGTTCTGGCATTTGTTGTCGCCTCCATCTTCCACCGGTGTCCCTTCCTCGTGGGTAGCCGTAGTTGCTGGGGTAGCTAGGGTACCTGGTGTGTGGGTGGGTATCAGGTTCTCTCACTACCAGTCTTCCCCCACAAAAAAAACCCTATCTTGCCTTGCTCTCTAATTCCCCGTAATGCCGCTGTCTGTTTTCTTGTCAGGTCCTGTGCGATTTTTATTCCATCACTACGCATGCTGTCCCTGGCGTCCTTGTTCATGGTTATCTTTTTTAGATCTGTCTCTCGTTGAAATTTTACTATGATCGGCCTGGGGTATCTCCTTGCTGGGTCTCTGCGACCGATCCTATGGGCCCTTTGTATGGTTTGTTCTCCCCATTCCGTGTCAGGTATGTATGGGTTAGGATCCGGATTATTCTCCCTGCGCAATCCTCACGTCCTTCCTCCTCCGGCATTTCGTCGAGACCCAGGAATCTCGCGTTATTGCGTCTGGAAAACCTTTCTAGTCGATCAATCTCGGTCTCCAGGTCTTCAACTTTGTAGTCAGTGGCTTGTTGGGCTCTGCTCATTTCTTGTATTTCAGCCTGATTTCTTTGGGTGGATTTTCTTGTTTCGTGCACTATCTCTGTAAGTGCATGCATTCTCCCCGACAGTTCGGTTGTCTCACCTCAATCCCCTCTACCTTTGCTTCAATCCTTTGCATGCTTGTAGTGTGAGATTTGAGTGTATCCGCCTGTGATGCCATGGAGTTCAATAACCCACTGAGTGTACGTAATACTTTATTCATTTGTCCCTCTATGGCTTCCAATTTTTTCGTCATCGTTTCTTCTGCTTTTCCAGTGACTTTCGCCATAACTTCTTCTGTTTCTTGGTTAGGGCCGGGATTCATCTCCACGTCATTTGCGAGAATTAATTTCGTCCTTAGATAGTCAGAACTGACTGAAGTCCATGAAGAAGTTTCACTCGTACCTCTCCTCGGAGGGTGTTTGGGAAATATGCCCGTCTCATGTCTTTGAAAACATCACGATTCTGCTTGTTTGTATTGGCATGTTCATTGACATTGTCCAGTTCATCGATACACTGTTCTTTACTAACCTTGTTTGTGGTACTTTCCCGTCTCGAACAAAATTCCGAACAAAAGTCCCGTTTTCGTGTCCACTAGTGCTCAAAGTTATCCCCTTTCGAGCAACTCCGGGTGTCTTCCAATCTTGATATTTCTGCTTAGCGCATGTGGTCCAAAAATCACTTGTGTTGTGCCCACAGCGCTCACTAAAACACATTGCGGAAATCCAAAGTCCGAAGTAACACATCATCACTTCCTTCACCCTGCCGCCATTTTCTTCTCACTCGACGCACATTTCGTTTTCATGTGGTGTCCGAAAAAATGTCCTATGCGGACTCTCCACGCCTGAGTATCAATCATGACGGCTCTTCTGTGTGCTACAAATCGTTATGTCAGTTTTCGTGCCTCTCTTCTTACTAACGGGCACTTTCCACTACATCATTTGCTGAAAGTCTGCGCAGCTCTTCACTCACCCTGTCACCTGGTCGCCCTCTTGTCTCGCGCCCCGCTTCAGTGCTGTTCACACTATGAGAGAGAGAGAGAGAGAGAGAGAGAAGAGAGAGAGAGAGAAGAGAGAGAGGAGAGAGGAGAGAGAGAGAAAGAGAGAGGAGAGGAGAGAGAGAGAGATGAAAAAGAAGAAGAGGGGGAGGGGGGGGGGGGGGGGGGGGGGGGCGGAAATGGGAATTAAATGCTGTTCTGGTTTTAAAAGCTTAATTTGCAATGAACAGCAATGAAACGCTGGCAGTGTGTGTTTATTAGTGTAAATGCATTGGACACGCTGGTGTA
>JAFLJL010014549.1:0-46942 GCA_018398815.1 Conus ventricosus | reverse complement strand
CCGTAAGGAGTCTACCAGCTCTCGGCGTCAAGGCTTGTATGCGAGCTTGTTAATTCCTCTATAAAAAGTTTTCACTGACGGTTCCAGTCTGAGGATGGAGTGGCCTGTGCAGCCTACTGCCTGGGGCTCCTTCTCAGATACTGTTGGAACATATCCATTTCGATGCTTCTGTCTATTCTGCTGAACTTACTGCTCTGGTACTGGCTTTGAAGTAATCTCACATTCTTCAAAGAGGGACTTTCTGGTTCTGTCGGATTCGCTGTCAGCTTTGGAAGCCATAGCTGGCCGCAACCTTCAGCATCCAGAACTTTTGCATTTCTTTGAACTTTTTAGCAGGTTGAAAGCGGACGGTTACAACATTGCTCTTGCTTGGGTTCCTGGTCATGTTGGCATCGGCGGGAACGAAATGGTTGATCGTTTGGCCAAGAGCGCCACAAGAGAGAAACTGTCCAACATTTATATCCCCTGTTCAGATGTGAAACCCAAAATTAACGATTATGTGAGAGACCTCTGGCAGGAGGATTGGAACACACAGACGAGTAACAAACTCTTTGAGATCCGTCCAAACCTTAAGGACTTCCTCCCATCCACGTCGGGAGGTCGTAAAGAGGAAACGGTTCTGTGCCGGCTGCACACCGGCCATTCGTATTTTACCCATGCTTACCTTTTAAAGAGTGAAGAAGCTCCGTGGTGCATTCCATGTCATGCGCCACTCACAATGAAACATGTACTTTTAGAGTGTTGGGACTTGCACGATGTGAGACACAAACATTTTACGGCGGAGTCCATGAAGATCCTGTTCAGGGATGTCCCGCCTGACGTGATCCTTGAGTTTTTGAGAGAGATTAACATTTTTTATCTGATTTAGGATTTTACGGCAGAAAGATTTTTAACAAAGTTTCTGGTGAGTTTGTAGACGATGTCATTTAACAAGATGTGTGAAATTTTTTTTTTTTTTTTTTTTTTTTTTTTTTTTTTTTTTTTTTTTTTTTTAAATTTTAAAAATGACTGGTGAGTTGATTTTAACGTGGTGACAGCCCTGATGTGGCCCTTTGCGGTCGGCTGGGCTATAAGCAACATTATCTTATCTTACCTACCACACAGGACTCCCGATTTGACGCCTAATTTGTACATTTCATTTTGGTTTTTGTTCAACACAAATCCCATGATGTTCCGAGCATCTCCTCTGCCTCTATCCACCAATGGCACTGGGATCGCGACTGTGTCATTTTCTTGTGCAGGGGTCATTTCTTTCCTACTTCTCTTCAACATACGCTCTGCCTGCATCAACTGGTTGTTCTTTGTGCGCTTCCTTGTCTCTCTAATTTCATCCAAGTGTTGTTCTAGTATACCATCTTCGCCAACTACGTCTGCCACGATAACACTTTCATTTTGGTAACTGATGGGGATGGCAGCAAGTATCTGGATGGAATCATCGTCACGGTTCTCTCCTGCTGCTTGCAATGTCAAACCTTCGCTATCATTGTGTGTGTTTGAAGTATTCGGGAAACCTGGATAGCGTCAAAGATCTCGTGGGCGGTTGACTGACCAGCATGCTGGCTTGTAGTTGCCGGTATCGATGCGTGAATACTGTCATCCTGGACACCATGAACTGTGGCAGAAACTACACTCACGGATGACCGTTGGGGATTCACATCGTTTCCATCAAACTCTTGTGCAGCAGACTCTGAGTCTTGTGCAGCAGGTGTCTGAGGGTAAAGCATGCGGACAAGTTCTTCTTCTTTTTTGATCAAGTCAATGATCTCGTCTGGCAGACGGGATGACCTGAGGCCGACTTTAGCTTCGTCCCCAAAGGTCGCTTTGAACGGAGACATACGAATTCCAGCGTGATAGCTCGAATTCTTGAAGAACTGCACAAACTTGATCCCGTTTGTCCATTGACGTGTGTCGTTGTCATGCATCCGTGCAATCAAACTGTCTTTGATATCTGAGTTGGCTCGCTCCACAGAACCCTGGCTTTGCGGCTGTCTTGGTTTGCCGCGTACAAGTCTTAGATCTGGCCATAGTTTTGTGACCTCCTGAATGACGGATGCGGTGAATTCAGCACCATTGTCACTTTGCAAGATTGAGGGCGCTCCTATCGTCAAGAAGATGTCCAACAGATGCCATGCCACCTCTGCTGCGCGCTTTGATGTCAAGGCCCTTATCAAGACAAACTTTGTGAAATGATCTTGGTAGACACAAATCCATTTGAACTCGCCATCAGCCAATGATTGCATATCTATCAAGTCAATTTGGGCCCGAGAGAGATAGTTATTGGACAGAATGGGTTTCACAACAATACCCCTCACTCTTGGTCGTTTCTTTTTCTTTACGCACTCTTCGCACAAAGATTTGTAGATCTCTATCGCCTGACGTGGGACATTGGCATATTTTTTCCAAAGACCCTGTTCCATCCGATCTCTCCCACCATGGCCTGTGGAAACATGCGCCCGCTTGATAATCCCTCCGGGGGGTTGCGACCTTGTCGTGGTCGGAGGGTTTGCGTGGTCCAGTGATCCCTTAGGCTTTGCTGGCGGGGGCATCAATACTTGGAGATAGGCTGTTTTTTTCACACTGCTTCTAGGCCTGAGAGGTGCAGATGCTGTTTGGCCTAAGCGTAACGTGGTAGGAGTTGATGCCCCTGGTAGGGCTTCCCATGTCAGATAGGCTAAGGGTGAGGATCCTGACTAACAGTAACCCGCCTTTCTCCTTTTCTTGTTTTCTGCCTCCCTTATTTGGCCCTTTTCTATCTTCGTCTCCCCTTCAAGTCTTCTTTTCCACACTCCTTTTCTCTCTGTGGTCTCCTTAAGATCCGCCGCGTTTGCCGTGCGGTGCGACCTGTGTCGGAGGGGAATGAGATCCTGGTGATTGAGAGAGCCAGCGCTCTCAACACATCACTTTGGCTCGGACCTCTCCTAGACAGGGAGTACACTTTGGCCCGGGGTGTACTAATCGGCTCCCCTTCTTGGGGTTGGGTCAAGACGGGCAGTTCCCAGCTGGCCAAGTAAACCCCTGCAGTGCTCAGCTCTCTGTTCCCGGGAGTTGAGCATGATCAGGGGGGATAGGGTTGGTTGCTTCTGCTTGTCGTATGTCTCTCCGAAGCCTGGAAGGGGTCAAGACATTGGTTTCTTGGCCCTGGCCCCTTAGTTGGACTCCAAGGTGGGTGGGTAAGGGAGAGATGAATCACAATAAACTAAATATGACTTCATTAAAAAACTACCCCCCCAAAAGGAAGAGGAAGGCAGTATCCCCTATTTCAGGGGAATTAGAAACAGACAGTGATTCTGACAGTGAGGTAAGACAGAGGACAGGTTTCTGGGCTTCCTGGCTCGTGGTGGAAGGGACAGAGCAGGAAAGACCCCTTTCAGCTCTGAGCCCTTTTGCTGTCCAAAAGGGCTTTCATGGTATAGCAGGTGAACCTAGGTCCATAAACGGTTGAGGAATGGTTCGTTTCTTCTTCAATGTCGATCACAGAAGCAATCCGAACAGCTGCAGAAGGCAAAAAAGCTTGTGGATAGGGAGATCAGGGTGACTCCCATAAGCAATTAAATTCATCCAAAGGTGTGATTAGATGCAGAGATCTGGCGGGTGTTTCAGAGGCGGAAAATAAAAACGGAGCTGGCGTCCAGGGTGTGACGGAGGTGCGCAGGGTGACGATAAAGAAGGGTTCAGAGAGAGTGGCCACCAACACCCTCTTTCTGACCTTCTGCAACCCTGTGCTGCCTGCGGTCATCAAGGTTGGTTACCTAAATGTTCATGTTCAGCTATATGTGCCGTCCCCATTGAGGTGCTTCAGGTGCCAGAAGTTTGGCCATGTCAGGGACGCCTGTTCAGGGCAAGAGGTATGCGGTGTTTGCTGCAAGGCAACCCATGATGGGCCGTGTCAAGATCCGGCACATTGTGCTAACTGCGGTGGCGACCATCCCATCCTCTTCAAGAAACTGTCCTCTTTGGATTCAGGAATCCGCAATTCAAAGACTAAAGACTGAAAAGAAAATTTCCTTTTTTGAAGCCCGCAAGCAGGTTGTGGGCAGTCAGTCGCCGACAGCTTCTTCGTATGCTTCGGCCGTAAAGAAAGTTCCTACAGTTTCAACTCGGTCAGTCTGCTGTCAGACTGATAACTTTACGTTTTCGAAAACATTGCAAGTCAGATCTGTCAGTTCTGGTGGTAGCAAGTCCACCACCTTACCAACCAAAGTGACTGCCCCTGGTGGAGGCAAAAAATCCGCCACCCCTCAGACTGCCCAGCAGTCTACAACATCTGCTGCTGGGCAGATTAAAAAACCAGCACCCCTACCTCGAACTCCTCTGTCCAGTGCCCGTGCGGGCAAGGGAGTTCCACCCAGTGTGGAGATGGTGGAGATAAGGAAAAACCCTCCACCATCTCCCAAATCCAGACCTCCACCATCTTCAAACTCCAGGCCTTTGTCACCTGCGGGCAAGTCTGCCAGCAGGTCCAAAGACCAACACAGTCCAGTTAAAATAAATAATAAATTCTCTCCATTGGACGCAGACGTTGAGGAGGAGATGACCTGATCTCTCTCCTTTTCGCCTCTGCACCATGGATAGTACCATACTCCATTGGAATATTCGTGGATTAAATTCCAACTTTGGAGGAGCTGCAGCTTCTGTGTCAGTCTATAAAACCTTCCGTCGTGGCTCTTCAAGAAACTCAAATTCAAAGCCAGAAGACCTTTACTCTTTCTGGCTTTAATATTCTTTCAAAACCTGCACAACCATCCACGTTGGGACTGTCGGGCGGTGTTGCCCTTCTCATACATAAAACTTTGTTGTATAGTCCTGTCGCTCTGTCTACCTCCCTTCAAGCTGTTGCTGCGAGAGTCACTCTCCACAAGACTGTGACAATCTGTTCTCTTTATTTACCTCCTTCTGTCCCGGTTTGTCGTCAGGACCTTGTCAGTCTGATAGAAGAACTTCCTCGACCTTTTTTGCTGTTGGGTGACTTTAACGGTCACAATCCTCTTTGGGGTAGTGTCTGTACGTCATCCAGAGGTCTGCTAATTGAGGATGTCCTTTCGGATTTGGATTTGTGTTGTCTGAACGACGGATCTGCAACTTACCTCCACTCTTCCACAGGTTCACTTTCGTGTTTAGATTTGTCGGTTTGTGACCCCTCGCTGGTCCTGGACTATGAGTGGTCTGTCCATGACGATCTGCACGGAAGTGACCATTTCCCTGTCCTTCTACAACCTGTAATAAACTGAACACGTCTCTGTCTCTCAACATCTCAATTATAAAAAAGCAAACTGGGATCTATTGCAGCCACTATTTCAAAAGAATTCCAGGACACTGATTTTTTTCAGAGTCCAGACCCAGCAGAATCTCTGACTAACACTATGATCAAATGTGCTAAAGCCTGTATTCCAGTGTCTTCCGATAAACTTCAAATGCCCAAAACACCCTGGTTCGATTCAGAATGCCAACAAATTTCCAAAGTTAGAAAACGGGCTCAGCGTCAGGTATACCAACGACCTTCGGGTCCCAACGCTCGAGCCCATCAGAAACTCCGTGCTAAATCAAGACACACTTTTAAAATCAGTAAACGTCGGTCCTGGAGAAGCTTCTGCTCCAGGCTGACATCAAAAACTTCTAAGAAAAAAGTGTGGAATATCATTAAGAAAATCAAAGGGAAGAAACACCTGTCCCCACTGTGAACCATCTCAAGTTTTCGGATTCTTTAATAACAGAAAAGAAAGCAGTTGCTAATCTGCTTGCTTCAACCATTGAAAAGAATTCCTCCTCTTCTAATAAATCAGTCACTTTTGTCAAACACAAAGCCCTAAAAGAAAAATCTCCCTGCAACTTTTCATCCGACAACATGGAAGACTACAATCTTCCTTTTACATTAAACGAGCTGAAATCTGCCTTACTCTCTTGCAGCGATTCCTCTCCAGGTATAGATGACATACATTATCAACTATTGAAACATCTTCCGCAAGAAGGTCTGAACATCCTGTTACAGGTATACAACCACGTGTGGACTACAGGTTGCTTTCCACCCTCTTGGCGGACAGCTCTCATTATTCCCATCCCCAAACCTGGAAAAGATCTTTCTAATCCATCTAACTACCGTCCCATAGCTTTGACCAGCTGTGTCTGTAAATTGATGGAAAAAATGGTCAATGCTAGGCTCATGTGGAAACTCGAAACCGATGGCCTTTTGGCGAAAGAACAGTGTGGTTTCCGCAAACATCGTAGTACAGTTGACCATTTGATTCGTCTGGAATCTACACTTAGGAACGCTTTTTTAAACAGACAGCATGCAGTGGCAATTTTCTTTGACTTGGAGAAGGCCTACGATACCACCTGGAAGTCGGGGATACTTCATGATCTCCACAATCTGGGTTTTCGAGGTCACCTTCCGCTTTTTATTCAAAATTTTTGGCAGAACGACAGTTTCAGGTCCGGGTTGGCACCACTCTCTCTGATGTCCACGAGCAGGAGTTGGGTGTTCCACAGGGGAGCATACTATCTCCTGCCCTCTTTAGTATTAAGATCAACAACATTGTGAATCAGTTCAGCAGGGTTCAGACTGCTCATTGTTTGTGGATGATTTTGCTGTCTACGCAACTGGAAGCCTGTACCCGAGTGTCCAGCGCAGGCTCCAGCTTTGCGTAGATAAATCATCGGTGGGCGGATGAAAACGGTTTCACCTTTTCTGCTACAAAAACCCAGTGTATTCACTTCCATAATTTCCGTCAGTTTTTTTTCCAGATCCGGAACTTCAAGTAGGGAAATCTCCCATTCCAGCTGTTAAAGAGGCCAAATTTCTGGGAGTCATTTTTGACCAAAAACTTAACTTTCTCAGCCATATTAAAAACCTCAAAACTGCTTGCCAAAAGGCATTGAATATTCTGCGGGTCGTAGCACACACCGACTGGGGCGCTGATAAGAAAACTTTGTTGCACCTCTACAGAGCCCTGGTCCGTTCCAAACTGGACTACGGTTGTGCTGTCTACGGCTCCGCAAGATCATCTTACCTCAAACTCTTGGACCCTATCCACCATCAAGGGCTTCGTCTCTGTCTTGGAGCGTTCCGCACCACCCCTGTGTACAGCCTGTACGCAGAGGCAGGTGAACCTTCACTGTCCAACCGCAGGCTGAAACTGTCTTTGAATTATTACATCCGACTGCTCTCAGAACCGCAGAATCCTGCCTATGACTGTGTTTTTGACCCTCCGTTCCAAAGTAAGTTTGAAACAAACCCGAAATGTATTCCGCCGTTTGGGCTTCGTATGCAGCCTCACGTGCGGAATGCAGGTATAGACCTGGGAGTAGTTTCCGATTTTTCCAAGTTTCCGGATCAACCTCCATGGACCTTTTTCACACCAGAGATTCGTTTTGATCTCGCAGCTTTCCGTAAGGAGTCTACCAGCTCTCTGGCGTACAAGGCTTTGTATGCCGAGCTCTGTTCCAAATTCCCATCCTATCAAAAAGTTTTCACTGACGGTTCCAAGTCTGAGGATGGAGTGGCCTGTGCAGCCTACTGCCCTGGGGCTCCTTCTCAGATATGTTGGAACATATACATTCAGATGCTTCTGTCTATTCTGCTGAACTTACTGCTCTAGTACTGGCTTTGAAGATAATCTCCCATTCTTCGAGGAGGGACTTTCTGGTTCTGTCGGATTCGCTGTCAGCCTTGGAGGCCATAGCTGGCCGCAACCTTCAGCATCCAGAACTTTTACTTTTTTTTGAACTTTTTAGCAAGTTGAAGGCGGACGGTTACAACATTACTCTTGCTTGGGTTCCTGGCCATGTTGGCATCGGCGGGAACGAAATGGTTGATCGTTTAGCCAAGAACGCCACAAGAGAGAAACTGTCCCAACACTTATATCCCCTGCTCAGATGTGAAACCCAAAATTAACGATTATGTGAGAGGACCTCTGGCAGGAGGATTGGAACACACAGACGAATAACAAACTCTTTCAGATCCGTCCAAACCTTAAAGACTTCCTCCCATCTACGTCGGGTGGTCGTAAAGAGGAAACGGTTCTGTGCCGGCTGCACACCGGCCATTCGTATTTTACCCATTCTTACCTTTTAAAGAGTGAAGAAGCTCCGTGGTGCATTCCATGTCATGCACCACTCACAATGAAACATGTTCTTTTAGAGTGTTGGGACTTGCACGATGTGAGACACAAACATTTTACAGCGGAAAGTCCATGAAGATCCTGTTCAGGGATGTCCCGCCTGACGTGATCCTTGGGTTTTTGAGAGAAATTAACATTTTTCATCTGATTTGAGATTTTACGGAAGAAGGATTTTTAACAAAGTTTCTGGTTCGTTTGTAGACGATGTCATTTATCGAGATGTGTGAAAGTTTTTTTTTTTTTTTTTTTTTTTTTTTTTTTTTTTTAAATGACTGGTGAGTTGATTTTAACGTGGTGACAGCCCTGATGTGGCCCTCTGCGGTCGGCTGGGCTATAAGCAACATTATCTTATCTTATCTTATCCGCTTGATAATGTCATAGGTCTCCTCCATAGTAACAAAGTAGACAGGTGCGTCGTTCGGAGATTCTCTTTTCGGATGAGTCGCTCCGTATCACCGCACTGAAGAACTTCATACCTGTACATGTACAAAAACACTAAAATACACATGTGTGTGTGTGCGTGTGTGTGTGAGAGAGAGAGAGAGAGAGAGAGAGAGAGAAAGTGAAGAGAGAGTGAGAGAGAGATACGTGTGCAAGTACTAAAACATGAAAAATACGAAAAATACATTAAAATAGACATGGACAGAGAAACAGACAGACAGACGGACAGTGCGCGCGTGTGTGTGTGTGTGTGTGTGTGTGTGTGTGTGTGTGTGTGTGTGTGTGTGTGTGTGGGCTGAGTCTATATACACGTAATTGCGTGCACATAGCAAATTTCGTCGTGGTAGCGTACACGTAATTGCGTGCACATAGCGAATTTCGCCGTGGTAGTGTACACGTAATTACGTGCACGGTAAGCGGAATTTTCTATACGCACGTAATCGCGACCATCGCCATTAAGTTGATTAACATAGGCTTCCAATTTTTTTTAAGTAATCTCTCATGTGGAACAGTATCAAATGCTTTACGAAAATCAAGGTAAATATTTATATTATCAAAAGCACACTTGTTCTCTATCATCTTATATTTATAAAACTGTATATGTCTGTGTGTCTGTCTGTGTGTCTGTCTGTGTGTCTGTGCTTATAGAAATCCACAGTTTTGCTCCGATCGATACCAAATTTAGTATCAAGAATCCTTCAGGTTTTATTCAGGTCATGAGCTGGTCGGTGTAATGCTTGGGGCACCGGCTGTGGCCATGTCAGGCGTTAAACGCAACTTTTTTTTTTAATAGTCGCAGCCACACCAAAATTTGTACACAGCATCTTTGGAGCACACTGATCATCATGATGTGCTTATTTTTAGCTGTGTGCCCTGGCCGCATTACTGTCCCTCTCCAAAAGCAAACTTTTCCAGATTTTGGCCTCTTATATCTCCCAACATAATCCACCAATCTGAACCAAATCTGGTATGATGGTACATGCCCCAAGGCATTGACGATTCTCCAACCTCAACGCCCGTCGGCCTTTATATCGAGAGTGGTGCGGGTGTAAAGTTAACCTTATATATCTCCCAAGTTTATGGATCAATCTCAACCAAATTTTGCATGAAGGTCTACGTGGGTCCTAGATAAAGCAACATTGGCTTGGTAAGGCTCAACGAGCCTTACATAAAGAGTGGTGCGCACATAAAGTTTTTGCCTTCTATAACATGTGTTATTTTATCAGACTTTGGCCTTTCATATCTCGATCCAACGTAATTGATCAATCTGAACTAAATCTGGCATGATCAAATGGTACATGCCCCCAAGGCATTGAGGAATCTCGAGCCTCAACGCCCGTTGACCTTTACAACAGGAGTGGCATGGTTGTAAATTTAGCTTCTTTTATTTCACAAGTTATGTTATGTTTAGCTTCCTCTTTTCCTTCCTTTAATTTATGCCCACTTCCATCTGGCACAAGGGGCGGCTTCTCAAGAGGGTTTTTGGGCTTCTCTCTCTTGAAACAGGAATCTCCAACAACCACACTCCATTTCAATTGAGGTCCCCCAAACCAGTTCTCAATAGATTGTCAAAAAAGCACTTAATCTTATTTGCATGCACTGGTTTTCTCACCATGTACAGGATTCAGTGTTGTACCTTTTATTGATGTCTGTCTGTCTGTCTAAGCTTTATTACAGTAATAGAAGTGAAAAGAAATCAGCCAGTAAAGAATCACAAACACCGCTCTGAAAACCTTTTTTCTTCTCTCTTTTTCCAAATACAGGGGATACATGCATAAATATACACAAATCAACGTTACAAGAAAAGCAAAAATGGTGATTTACTCACTCACCCCCCTCCTCTCTCTCTCTCTCTCTCTCTCTCTCTCTCTCTCTCTCTCTCTCTCTCTCTCACTGATAAACAGCTATAAAACATGTTACTTGGTTATAAAATTTTATTGGCTTTTTTTTTTCCACATACAGGGGTTACATGCATAAATATACACAAATCAACGTTACAAGAAAAGCAATAAAGGTGATTTACTCACTCACTATCCCCCTCCCCCCCCCCCCTTCCCCCCCCCCCCCCCTCTCTCTCTCACCTTTTAAAGAGTGAAGAAGCTCCGTGGTGCATTCCATGTCATGCGCCACTCACAATGAAACATGTTCTTTTAGAGTGTTGGGACTTGCACGATGTGAGACACAAACATTTTACGGCGGAGTCCATGAAGATCCTGTTCAGGGATGTTCCGCCTGATGTGATCCTCGAGTTTTTTGAGAGAGATTAACATTTTTCATCTGATTTAAGATTTTACGGCAGAAAGATTTTTAACAAAGTTTCTGGTGCGTTTGTAGACGATGTCATTTAACAAGATGTGTGAAAGGTTTTTTTTTTTTTTTTTTTTTTTTAAATGACTGGTGAGTTGATTTTAACGTGGTGACAGCCCTGATATGGCCCTTTGCGGTCGGCTGGGCTATAAGCAACATTATCTTATCTTATCTTATCCCTCTCTCTCTCTATTTCCTGAACACAAAGTGTTTAGCTAATACAGTAATAGAATTATTTGGTCTATGACATCTGTTTTTGTGTTCTCAGTCACTTGCATAAATCACATGACCACTCCCCAAGCTTAATTTGGTGAAACCTGGTGTGGACAAGCCAAGGCAGCTTTGGTGAAACCATTCACCACACACATCACAGCCAATCATGTTTTCGGCCTCATTGTCAGAAAGTCTGCACACACAGTGCACGGGTATGCTTGACATAACGTGCCTGCTGCAGCGTGTAGGGCGGTGCTTGCTGGCTGATGGGGAGAGAGAGGGGAAAGGGGACATCTCTCCTTTTCTCAAACAATCGACGAAGTGGGGGCGCAGTTGTGACTGGTCATACTTTTTCGAATTAACATCCTCCCCAAAACATATGTCCGTGGTAAAGGCAATGGCGAACAGGCCACAGTCTGTAGAGCCTGTTTGTTGTTGAACTGGCTCGCGCACCACCGCAATCTCCCTGTCGCCACGCCCTAGATGCATCAAGGCAGACACCTGCATCATGACCTCAGGTCCCAATACCTGGCTGCCGCTGATCCTAGAGTCATACACATGGAGTGACTTTCCGTCAGGCGGTGCAGCTCCCAGGAACCAGTGACAGCGGCGGGAATCATTAAAAATTTGAAGGAAGTTCTTGGGACACACCTGGAACTGAATTCCTCCCTTATGGGGCGCTCCTAGCACGGGATCTTGCAGGCCATTCACTTCTGGAAATTTTTTCTTTAGCAGTAACTGGCTGCATGAACGTGCCTATCAGTGATAAGTTTGCCATCCAGGACATCCTGCAACTCGCTGGGGTCAAGCCTGTTGCTTTTGATGTGACTTTTTTTGGCTGGCGCTTCCGAGTTGACAGGCGTGGTTTTACCTCGGGGAAGGGGGGTGCGAGGCAATTTGAAAGCAGGGAAATCTGATGGCTGAGGGTGGCAGGAACCCTGAGGGGCTGAGCGGGGGCGGGATTCTCTTCAGTCTGAGCGGGGGCAGGATACTCTTCAGTCTGAGCGGGGGCAGGATACTCTTCAGTCTGAGTGGGGGCAGGATACTCTTCAGTCTGAGTGGGGATGGGATTCTCTTCAGGCTGAGCGGGGGCGGGATTCTCTTCAGGCTGAGCGGGGGCGGGATTCTCTTCAGGCTGAGCGGGGGTGGGATTCTCTTTAGGCTGAGCGGGGGCGGGATTCTCTTCAGGCAGGGTGTCTTTCAAAGATGGTGTAATCAGCACCCTGCCTCCAGAATTCCAGATCTCGAGCAATTGATACAGGGTGTCGAGGGTCTCGCCGAACTGGACTGTGCCCAGCCCAGAGGCAAAGTCGGCGATAAAAGTTGCCACCTGCATAACCGCCTTGAACTTGTCCACCTGGGTCCGGGACGCTGCGTCAACTTGGCCCGCTTTGGAGCACTTTGTAGGTGCACCGGAGGTGGCCTCTTCAAGGGAACAACACGCTGGCTTTTGACCAGCCATCTCTCGTCAATGTCCTGTGTACTTATCACAGGCTTGTCCCCAGCATGAAGCCTCCTCACCAGGACATGCCTACAGGGGAGCTGGGTTGGAGGGCACTTGCACAGCTCTCCCTGGAGCCTGTCGACATGAGCCTTTGCTCGAACCAGTTCGTCCTGAATGATGCCCAGAGCGTATGGCGTCAGCTCAGACCTTACACTGGCCAGGTCGTCCTCACCATCAGTGTACCTCATTTTGGAGAGGAGGCCTTCATTCTTCAGGAGGTTTTCCTGGCAGCGGTCTCTGTACAGGCTGAATAGGGTGGTGATAACTTCCGTCAGCGACATCCTCCTGTTTAACGAAAGTTTCAGGCGGGAATTGTGGCTTTCCAGCCTGTTGTTTGTTGTGTTTCCCAGGTTATTCGTATTGTCAGTCAGGTATCTCGCCCACTTGCTTCTGTCTCCATCCCAGTTTTGCCGGTAGTATGTAACATCCTTTTGTGGTGCTGTTTTGGTGAACTTATCCAAGGTTTTGTTGAAGCTCTCCTCCGTTTTTGCATAGACAATACTGCGCATGAGTGCCAATGTTGTTTCAGCCTCCTCGCCTTTCACATTCTTTGTAATGTACCGATGAAAGCCTGCATAACATGGAATTTGCACAGTTGAATGGAGGCCGAGGGTATGTGATGTGCGATCGCTCGGATTTCCTTAGAGTCCTTGTCAACAATGACAGTCTGAACACTTGATATGTCGACAAGTTGCACACAAAATTTTCCACAAAACGATCCACCGTGTCATTTGTCTCCTGATTGACGAGCACGTAGCAGACCGGCTGGCCTCTCCCATGCCCATCCTGAACAAGGAAGCTGAACAATGGCCACCTCAGTCTGTTGGTGTTGTAGGTCGCATCCAGGAAGAGCACTTCCCCAAAGCTTTGGAAGGTTTCCTTCATCAGGGAGGTCTGGAGGAGAATGTAATCGAGGATGCTGTTCTCTGTTACTGCAATGGACACAGCCAGGCCAGGATCTTCAGTTTCTGTAACAGAGGATGCAATAAAATATATATGAGCTAATGCCAAACGCTGCGACGCGGCTCACTGAAAATTGTCTTTTTGATGCCTGACCAACACTTCTTAATAAATGCAATATATCGGGTTAAGCAGACATTTTCATGGGACACAACCACGCAAGTATTATTTGAAGCATAGATGCAGTAGTCCTCTGAGAAAACTATAATGGCAAATGTTCTCAAAATTTCAAATTTATCCTGTGACCTTGAGTCAAGGTCATCAAAGCTTACATGATTTTGAAGGTCTCCCCACAAACAACCTTTGTGTCAAGTTACATAACTCTACTGCTATTAGTGTCCGAAAAATAAGCAGAAGTTCATTTTCTTCTAAATCTGACGCTGTGACCATGACCGAAGGTCAACAAAGTACATATGATTTGAAGGTCTCCTCACAAACTACCTTTTATTTAAGTTTCATAACTCTGCTGTTATTAGTGTCCCCCCAAAAAATAAATCTGCTGCATGTAAGGAAATTCACGAAGATGGCATAGCGTTCGATGCTTTATCTTCACAAATCAGTTCAGCTTCCAGCAGTTCTGAAAGTGTGGCAGAAGCAACGTTTCACATCCTCACTGGTCATTGGTCAAATGACGGATAAAAATCACAAATGACCAAATGAAATTCTTGAAATCCGGACAGCCCTTCAGAAAATATAAAGATGCTGAGAAGATTCATTGAAACTATACTCACGAAGCTCGCGCAGTTTATCGATCAGCATCTGCTCCTCGGACCTGTCTTGTCGCTTTTCACTCTTCAGCTTCTGAGCTAGGTTGTGAACATCTTTAGCCGTCAAGATGTGGTCTTCCTTGGTTCGAAGGTACTCCTGTAAAAATAAGGTTAAACGTCACATTAAAAATCCTCCCTTCCCCAAACATTCCAGACTAAACAAGATTCAGGGAACACAACCATGCAAACTCCCTATGAAGCATAATAGCAAGGCCAACAGATCGCTGATGGCAGCGCAATTATCTGTGTGTACGCTACCTGAGTCTAGCAAAATGATTCTTTTGACCACAAATCTTTATGAAAGTAGATATAATGCATATCACTGCAAAGGTGATGAACTGATCTTTCTAAGCATACCTTTCTTTTTTAGTTTGAGCGAATGTTTCTTTGTTATTGTTGATCGACTGAAAACTTTTCCGATTTCCGTTGAAACAATGTCGGTGCTCGGCCCGTGGACACAGTTTCGGGAAGTAGTTGTTTTCTGTTTGTTGTTAATCTCCGAACCCATTGTCGGAAAGACACGAAAAAAAATTACGACCAATCAGAGCAGAGATTGCTCTTTCCTGCGCAGTTTACCGGAACCCTGTAGGTTTAGTTCGTCTGCTACAATTTGACAAAGTTTTGGAAATAATTCTCGAATTTGAGTTCATCTACACTTATGATTAAACCTGCGATGTATCACAGGTAAGTTCACGATTCTATTCATATATACATTATATGGTTGCCTTTAGATTTCATGCCTTAAATCGCGATCGAAATGCACAAAAACAGTTAAAATTTGTTGAACTCCAGCCATCGCTGTATACGTTTTGCGCTAGCCGACTTCGGCCCAGCCGAAAGTAGGTAACGAGAAAAAGTAGCTATTTCAGTGCCGTGAGCGATTCGTCTTCATATATAGGCTGCTTGATTCGAAACACGTTGCAGAAACTCCTCCATCCAACGCACTTTATATTGTCATAGTTTCGTTAATCAACAACAATTTTTTAAAAATTTAAGTGGAGAATGTTCTAAAAAAGCAGCTCTATGTCCGTAGTATAAACAAACTCCAAAAGTCTATTTTTGAATTTAGGCTGTCCTTACTAATACTATTACTAAGCATAGGTTCAGTAGTCCCTCTTTGAGAGAAAACCTGCATTTTATATCTCGCTGCAAGAAGTTAAAATTTGTACTTTTGAAAATTATTAATATCTGAATGGAGAACAGTCCATTAAAAAGTGTAAGGTTACTTTTTTTCAGACAGTTTATATGCAAAAGGCAAAGTAATACCTGTATGTGATGGACCTTCACTCCATTTTCAATCAAGGTCACAACTTTATCCAGCTTCTCTCCTGAAAGGCCACGCTGCTCTGGGTGTTGCAGGTAGGAAACTGCAAGAGAAAAATTCAATTAAATAACACGAACAAGGTTAGAACATCTGGACAATGACCATACCTGTGCACTCAGAATTGCACAGAAAGGCAGGTGGAGAGTAGCTGCTGCAATGGTGCCCATGTTTTGTGACTTTGGTCTCTGTGTATGTCCAAGGTTTCCATTTTATTTGAATTCACTTTAAAAAAAAACAAACACACACAGACACAGTAAACCAAGTAATTTCACTGTACAGTGACCTTGCAGCGTGGGATGACTCAACTGGCAATGCCAAATTTTGTCGATAATTATTTCGGCGCTATTTCTATTTTCACCTCCGTTTTCCTTCCACTTCATCTTACAAGCAATTCAGATGGCTTTGTTAAAAAAAACCCTGAGTAATAATAACAATAATAATAATAATAATAATAAATAATATTAATAATAATAATAATAATAATAATAATGAACATTAATTTGTAATGCACCTAGTCTAAAACATCAGCCCTAGGCGCTTTGACAATTCATAATAAAAGAATTTACCCAAAAAGGCAAACACACTTACACATGTTCAAAACATGAGAGAAACAAACCCTTATAAAGATAGGCATCGATATTTAGATCGAAGATACTTCCACACTCACAAAGGCACACAGGCATGCACAATCTTATGCACACATGACAGATATGCAAGTAGACATACACACATTATATATATATATATTTATATATATATATATATATATATATATATATATATATATATATATATATATCCTTCATTGTCCTGTGTTCCGTATGACAGAATTCGCCTAGACTACTAAGTTTATATTGGAATTTGCTGCCCGAATTGGGGTACCGACTTTAAAAAATTGTAAAAAATAAACCAATGGATAAAAAGACTTCAAATTTTCAGCAAAAATCTATGGAAAGCTGAACTTTGGTTTACACTTGTTATTTAAGTGGGATGTGAAAATATTTTTATGGCTCAACACTCACACACCTGATTTTACCTGGAAAACACACCTACGTCAGTGAAATAGGTGATAGACAGGCAATACAACACCCATCAACTTTATAACACCTACCTTTTTGGTGGCAAGTGGTCAGGTTCACCATCTGAAAAGAACTGATGGGTGTTGTGAGATGTTAGTAGTTACACAGATAGCTAGGAATATACGCGAAATTTTTGTGACGTTTTTAAGTCACATAGCAGTTACATAGCAGGAAAAAAAAAAAAAAAAAAAAAAAAAGTCAAAATCATACCATATTTACTGAAAATGTATTGGAGTGCATGCTTGTTGATCTGCATGAGTTAGTTTGTGTTTGTGAGAAAAAGAATTCCTATGACTGATAATATTTCTAACTATATGCAGGTGTGTAGGAAGGAAGAGAGGCAGGCATCACAACACAAAACAACACTCAAATATTTTTGTTGTACTCACCATATGGTTCCAGATGTAATGAATTATATAATCCAAATGTGATCACACACAAACAACACAGTCACTGGAAATGTTCTTGCTTTTGATCACTTTTGTCACACACAGATCACCGACATGAAATTTTCTTTCCGTTGTGCACTTTTCGTACATGCACAAATTCCAGTACTTTTGTATGTGGCACTTTCAATATTTAGTCAACCCAAAAACAGTCTGTACAAAACAAAAATGACAAAGTCCAGTCCTTGATTTAGTCAAGTATCAGGTGTACTGCTAGGAATGAGTGTGTAGGAACCTACTCACTGCTGGTGAAAAGAAAAAAAGCAGCCACGATCCTTGCACAAAGCCACCTTACACATCACACACTCATGTGTTGACTGGATGGCATTGCCTGCTGGGGTTTTCCTGCCTTCCTTTTTGCAACAGACACAGTCCTTCTTGCCTCTGGCAGACTGGATTTTGGAAGGAGTGTGTTTGTGCTTGTCTGGATTGTCATGAACGACGGGACGGCCGATCCGTTTTCGACCCTTGAAACCATTCACCATGCCCATGACAATCTCAGTGTGAAAATCCACATGCAGTTTCAGTGGGGCATCTGCAGAGTTTTTGTAGATTACAAAGGCATTTACTGCAGCAGTGTCCAGGCAGAAGAAGAACACATATTTCCACCACTTCATGAATTTCTGCTTGGAACAATAATATGATCGCAATTGATCATGCTTGTCAACACCGTTGTAGTTCTTGGTGTAATCAGCCACAGCCAGGGGCCTAGAATACCTGGCTTTTTCAACACCCCCTGCACCTTTTCTGACAAGCTCTCCATCGGTTCCATCATGGACAGAAGTAAGAAGGGTGACCTTACGACGGTCAAACCAAGCAACAGCCTGAAGCTTGCCCTTCAAATCACCATAGCCAATCTCACGAAACCAGCGCTTTGTGTCCCCAGACTTTTTGACACATTTTGCTGGCTTCATATCCTGTGGCAGACCCTTCCTGTTATTTCGCACAGTCCCACATGCCAAGGTTTTCTTCTGAAACAGATACTGAATGAGGGGGACTGACGTGAAATAATTATCAAAGTAGTGGTGTGCCACTTGAAATAATGGGGTTCTGACAAGTGTTTGACAACACGATCCCCTAGGGCATCACCTGTCCCAGCAGGCACATCATTGGTCTTCCCAGTATATACTGAATAATTCAGCATATAAAAAGAATCGGCATCACACAAAGCCCAACCTTGAGGCCCCACTTCGTTGGTTTTGCAGGCAAGTACTGCAGAAAACCACAACGACCCTTGAACTTGATCATTGCCTCATGTACTGTGATGTTTTGCCCAGGTAGAAACTGCATAGCAAAACATTCTTGTGTCATGGAAATGAGAGGTCTGACTTTGAACAGGGGGTCATACCCAGCCTGACCTCTGGGAACAAACTGAGTGGTATCAGCGAGGTGAAAATACTGGTTCAGCTGTTCAAACCTGTTCTTCGACATGACACTTGACACCCAAGGATTGAAGAAAGGAGAAGAGTCTTTCCAATAAAAATCACGATGAGGAACAGGGGCCATGTTCATAACATGAGAGACCAACAAAAGCTCTGATTTCATCCACAGTGGTTGGCTGAAACTTATCCTCAGGAAGACCAGCAGCCATGAGCGTTTGTCTTGCATACAGGTTGGTTTCCCTGGCCATGAGATGGAATGCGTCCAAAGGAAAAACAAGTGAAAAATAATCAAAAGGTGTTCGAAGATTCACTTGTGGACGTGGGGGGGCCCCTGTATGCATCAAACACACGAACTTCAGTCCGAAAGTCGTCGTTTGACCACTGCGATGACTGTGCACATCCACCGACATCAGTAGCACCTGCGTCACCTGCGTCGCCTATGTCCGAGTCACTGTCACTACTCGCATTCACTCCTTCTGCAACTTCATAGTCACTGTCGCTGTCTGCAGAGTCGAGATCAATGTCCGATTCATTCCAGTCATTATTATCGGTCGGCAACACATTCATATTGAACATTTGGTCCACAGTCAAGCTCATGTCACTATCACTGTCAGAGTGCGACATTTTGATCGTCGTCGGAAGTCGATGGGATGACCAAAATAATCGATTAAAATTCGAAAAAGCCACAAACCGCTCTTGCAAATGGCGCTGAAGAAGGTGTGAAAGGCCCGGGTAACGACTGGTTTGTCTTATTACTGTAGTCAACCCAAATAAGGGAGGCACACCGAGACAATCAGCCTACTGACGAACGGGCGGTTATAGGGCGGATCAGGAGCCTGAGGGGTCGGGCGGAATAGGGCGGAACGGGGATAGAAAGGATATATATATATATATATATATATAAGTGTATAAGGACAAACTCAGCTTAAACTCTCTCATGTCAATAAAATGACTATTCAAATACTTTAAAAGAAATTGTAGTAAGAAAAAGTAGAATCCCTCACACGCAGAAACTAAAACATCAAATTAACATCTTTCTCTAAAGTAGAGAAGAACTTATTGCCTGTTATTAGGTCTATTGTGTAAGCGGGCCTTTATGTGCTAATGTCTTACCGTTGGAAAATAAAGATTCATTCATTCATTCATTCATTCTACAATAACTTGCACACATTAGTGCCAAATGAGCATGTTAGTGCTGCACCACACAATACAGTGTTTCTCTGTCTGGCTTTCTCTCAACTAGTCTATAAGCTATCCGGAGGAGGCTTTTTTTATTTTAATTTTTTAGATTTTTCCCCAGGTGGGGACACCCGGAGAGAACTCCAAATACCCTGAATTCCGGGTTGCGGGACGTCCACATGCAGCCCTGAGACGAGATGGAAGAGGCATTACGGACAGTTCTAGGAAGTTGGTTCCAAGTAGATGGAGCTTGATAAGATAGCGAACGTTGACCAAAGATTTTAGTTCTGGTCCTTGGAACCTTGAGAATGCGACAGACTGAAGAGGAGCGGAGTTGACGAGAAGGAACATAAAGGTCCATAAGATTTGAGATGTAAGCTGGAGCAAGATTATTAAAAGACTTGAAGCAAAGGAGAGATTGTAGTCAATACGTTTGGCCACTGGTAGCCAGTGAAGGGAGTGGAGCAAGGGTGTTAGCACTGTTACATGTGTAGCGCGAGATCGTCTGAAAATGAGACATGCAGCATTATTTTGCACCTTTTGAAGTTTAGATAGAAGTGATTTGTCACAGCCTGCAAGAATGGAGTTGCAATAGTCCAGTCTAGAGAGAACGAAAGAGCAGACAAGAGTTTTTGTGACCTCTTCAGAGAGGAGATGATGGACAGAGCTGATGCGGCGAAGTTCCAGATAACAGATTCAACAAACTGAGGATACATGCTTCTTGAAAGATAGTGTTTGATCTAGAATGACGCCAAGATTGCGGACTGACTCAGAGGGTTTGATGTTGCAGCTACCCAATAAAATTGACGCGGACGAGCTCTGATGAGAAAAACCTTCTTGGGCCAATAAGAATCATTTCAGTCTTGTCATTGTTGAGTTGAAATTGTTGATAGTCATCCAAAATTTTTCAAGTCAGAGTACAAGATTTTTGTAGAAGAGCGGGAAAGCAGGATGTGTGGAGAGGACGAAGAGAATGGGTCCCAAGACAGAGCCCTGAGGAAACACCATATTGAAGGACAGATGACTCAGACAGGTCGCCTTTGGCAGTTACTTTCAGTGTCCGATCAGAAAAGCAAATTTAGTGTAGTCATCCTGTGCAAATTAACTATGACCAAAATAATTGTTACAAAAAGTTTCTCTTTTGCATCATGTTTACTAAGATCATGTCTGCATATTGTAAAAATTTAATTGTGTGCACCTCTGCATATTTGATTTATGATGGTTTGATTACGTCTTTCATATTAACCATGTGACCCCATATTTTGCTGAAAACCTTGTCATGTTGCATCTCATTCGAAAGATCTAAGGAAGAAGGTTCCAGATAACGAAAAAAAATACAGTTGTAATGTCAATGATTACAAATTTAAAACCTTTAACTTGTCAGGGGCGGATCAGTGAGGGTCAAAGGGGGGGGGGGGGGGGGGGGGAGGGGTAGTTCGGTACATAACTTTGGTTGAGGCTTTTTTTTTATAGGAACATCGTAAAGTTTTGGAGGGTGCAGAAAAGACGAGGATGGGATGCTTTCACACCGCACACAGAGACAGCCAGGGTTTAACTAGAAGGCTTGACGAAATCAAGAAAACAAAGGAACTTACTTTAGTCTAGTCTATGGCGTACTGGCGAGTTGGAACGCTAATCCCGGGAAAACTTTCCGGTGGGTTTTGGCCTAAAGTCCATTTTTTTGCAGCCTGATTACTGTTAGAATCTGTTTGGTGGCTGGTAGATCCTTTGGACGGGCCCCAAATTCCCCGTGTTAAAGTTCCAACCCATTGTTCGGTTTATGACAGTTTGCCCCCCAGCTTGTTTTCATTGAAAGGTAAAAATAGGCAGATTGGTAAAGGGAGTTGTGTCCGCTGCAGAAAGGGTAGGGGAGCATTTCTCGTAGACAGACAGATGAGGACCCAATTTTCCCAGTTTTTCAGCCTTAGAAAACGTTTCTTTGTAAAAAAACCCATAGCCGTTTGGACCGAGTTCATCGTTCTGCCAATGAGTGACAATTTCTTGCTTTTTTAAGTTTATGGCCAATCCAGTTGGACAATCATTGTTTTTTGATGAATCTGGTGTCACGCCCCCTTTCAAAAGTTGATGTGGGGGCAGACCCCATTTAAAATTTTCCCTTATATGGAGTTCATTAAAGGCATTTGATATTACTTACCACTCTTCAGGTACGTCAGATGGGGAATAGTTGATTTTTTCACCATTATTTCCCAGATCACTCTTTTGTGCCTTTTTTGGGGAGGGGTTTTGCCTCGCTTGTGTTTCTGAAGTTTCGTTGCAGTTGGGCAGAAAGGGTTTTCCCTTTTTTTCACAATCATTTCCCTTGTACCATGCTCCACTGACATCGGGAAGAGGGAGAAAAACTGTGACCGTGCGCAATGGACTGTTCCCGGATTTCATTTTTGATCTTTTCGTCGGCATTTTGGGGTGTGGAAAGGCCACCAAAGTGTTGACATCAACATGATTTAAAGCTGATCAGAAGAATGGTCACGAAAAATGCCGTTTTTAACCCCTTTTTGAAACTTGCCTCAAGAATGTGAAGCTACACAGCGAAGCACTTCATGAGACCCGTTTCTTCCTCAAAGGCCCCAAAACATGCAAGAAACTCATTTCCCAAAATGAATGGCCCAAGCCCAAAGGACAATGGGTTGAAAGGTCACTGTGTGTGGGTTTACCGAGTGAATTTTCTCCCCCCCCCCCCCCCCCCCCCCCACCCAGAGGCTAATCCCAAATGTCGCCTGGTTTGACTTTTCCCCCCCCTTTGCTTCAGCACAAATGAAACAAGTGTAGAATATATACAGTTTTTTCACCCGGGTTCATGTCTTCTCGGCATGAAAATTTACTGTGACGCCCGGGAAAAATTTTTGGTGAACAGTGCTGATCCCGACCAAGCGGTCTGTTTGGTGTAGCCCACCAAACTTTCCCCAACAAATCAATTCTGATGTGGTTTTTAACAAAGTTTGTAGCTCCAAACTTCAGTGTATCAAAACCCAAAGGCATTCCCCTTTTAGTATTTGATGTCAATTTTGCCTTGTTGACGTCTCTTTGTTGACACCTTGCCTTCTCACCCGCACTGTGCTATCTTCTGGGAGTAACCCAGGATAATTCCCTGATGGAATGTTGAATCCAAAGTGTAGCCGTGTTGGATTTTTGTCCCTGTATGGAAAATGACCCCCGGTGCGAGCCAAAATTGTGGGCAGACACGCAGCATTCATCTCAAGGGGGCATGACCTCCTGTATGCACACTAAAACCAAGGGGAAAATGTCCACTAGGAACTTGGAATTTAAAAAAATGGTGCATTTGGAGCTAATCCAATCTGCAAGGCATATAGAACAGTGGGGCGAGCGCTTGCTTTAAATTTCTTGGGTGGTTTATTTACTTTCAAGGTCTGTCCTTTTCCCTTGAAAATGTCTTCAGCAAAAGTGCAAAGAATCGGAAAAAGTTTTTGTTTGTGAAAGTGAGCAATTTTTTGTTGGGATACAGTGCCGAGTCGTGGCAAGGGTTTAAAGTCACTTTTTGGTTTCTGCTGTGTTTCTTGATGCATTTCTCTGGCCTCCTCATCACAATTTGTTTTGAATAAATGTGTGCGATAGTGATGCTTGTTTCCGAAGTAACAAATTAGTTTTCATTCAGTTTTTGTGTGTGAGTTCTTCACCAAAATGTTTCTAAGCTCTTCCTTATCTTTGGTGACTGTAGGAATCGCCGTATTATATTTTCTTTTTTGATGAGGTCACCCAACAGTAATTTGTTCATTTCATTGTCAAAAATAAAACCCGACCCTTTTTAAGGCATACCTTTTTTCATCTTTGGCCCTCAAGTTTATTCTTTTTTTTCTTTGTCTGAAGAAAAAGACTTGGAAGTCTTTTCCTACTTTAAAATGAAAACACTCTGTCTGATGATAAAAAGATCAGCAGTGGCATATCAGAAAAAAACTCTAGTCTGTTTTCCAGTGTTGCCCCTTATCTCCCCGCTGTGAAAATACTTTAGCAATGGCTTTGAAAGTCAAGTGTTTTATGGATGGTTTTAGGCCCCTGCGTGCATTGAGCTCTGGGAGTCCCCCAAAAAAGGGCAACATTTTGGGCCAAAGTCAAAGGGTTGGTTTTGCGAGTAGTTCTGGCAATATTTTTGCAGATGAAAACTCTTTTTTTTTTTCTTTGAAAACTTTGAAAGTTGTGCTTATTGTAAATTGCAAAGGCATTTTTCATGTACTGCTTGTCTTCAGACACAAGAATAGTCTCACCACGCTTTCCTTGCTCTGTAATGGAGTCTCTTCCCTTTTTCTGTTCCCTCTTTCTGACCTTCTGCAACCCTGTGCTGCCTCCGGTCATCAAGGTTGGTTACCTAAATGTTCATGTTCAGCTCTATGTGCCGTCCCCATTGAGGTGCTTCAGGTGCCAGAATTTTTGGCCATGTCAGGGACGCTGTTCAGGGCAAGGGGTTTATGCGGTGTTTGCTGCAAGGCAACCCATGATGGGCCGTGTCAAGATCCGGCCATTGTGCTAACTGCGGTGGCGACCATCCCTCCTCTTCAAGAAACTGTCCTCTTTGGATTCAGGAATCCGCAATTCAAAGACTAAAGACTGAAAAGAAAATTTCCTTTTTGAGGCCCGCAAGCAGGTTGTGGGCAGTCAGACGCCGACAGCCTCTTCCTATGCTTCGGCTGTAAGGAAAGTTCCCACAGTTTCCACTCGATCAGTCTGCTGTCAGACTGATGACTTTACGTTTTCGAAGACACTGCAAGTACGAACTGTCAACTCTGGTGGAAGCAGGTCCACCACTCTCAACCAAAATGATTGCCCCTGGTGGAGGCAAAAAATCCGCCACCCTCAGACTGCCCAGCAGTCTACAACATCTGCTGCTGGGCAGATTAAAAAACAGCAGTTCCCCTCGAACTCCTCTGTCCAGTGCCCGTGCGGGCAAGGGGAGTTCCACCCAGTGTGGAGATGGTGGAGATAAGGAAAAACCCTCCACCATCTCCCAAATCCAGACCTCCACCCTTTCCAAACTCCAGGCCTTTGTCACCTGCGGGCAAGTCTGCCAGCAGGTCCAAAGACCAACACAGTCCAGTTAAACTAAATAATAAATTCTCTCCATTGGACGCAGACGTTGAGGAGGAGATGACCTGATCTCTCTCCTTTTCGCCTCTGCACCATGGATAGTACCTTACTCCATTGGAATATCCGTGGATTAAATTCCAACTTTGAGGAGCTGCAGCTTCTGTGTCAGTCTATAAAACCTTCCGTCGTGGCTCTTCAAGAAACTCAAATTCAAAGCCAGAAGACCTTTACTCTTTCTGGCGTTAATATTCTTTCAAAACCTGCACAACCATCCACGTTGGGACTGTCGGGCGGTGTTGCCCTTCTCATACATAAAACTTTGTTGTATAGTCCTGTCACTCTGTCTACCTCCCTTCAGGCTGTAGCTGCGAGAGTCACTCTCCACAAGACTGTGACAATCTGTTTTCTTATCTCTCACCTTCTGTCCGGTTTGTCGTCAGGACCTTGTCAGTCTGATAAAAGAACTCCCTCGACCTTTTTGCTGTTGGGTGACTTTAACGGTCACAATCCTCTTTGGGGTAGTGCCGGTACGTCACCCAGAGGTCTGCTAATTGAGGATGTCCTTTCAGACTTAGATTTGTGTTGTCTGAATGACGGATCTGCAACTTATCTCCACTCTTCCTCAGGTTCACTTTCGTGTTTGGATTTGTCGGTTTGTGACCCCTCGCTGGTCCTGGACTATGAGTGGTCTGTCCATGACGATCTGCACGGAAGTGACCATTTCCCTGTCCTTCTACAACCTGTAATAACTGAACATGTCTCTGTCTCTCAGCATTTAAATTATAAGAAAGCAAACTGGGATCTATTTGCAGCCACTGTTTCTAAGGAGTTCCAGGACACTGATTTTTTTCAGAGTCCTGACCCAGCTGAATCACTGACTAACACTATGATTAAATGTGCTAAGGCCTGTATTCCAGTGTCTTCCGATAAACTTCAATGCCAAAAACACCCTGGTTCGATTCAGAATGCCAACAAATTTCCAAAGTTAGAAAACGGGCTCAGCGTCAGGTATACCAACGACCTTCGGGTCCAACGCTCGAGCCCATCAGAAACTCCGTGCTAAATCAAGACACACTTTTAAAATCAGTAAACGTCGGTCCTGGAGAAGCTTCTGCTCCAGGCTGACATCAAAAACTTCTAAGAAAAAAGTGTGGAACATCATTAAGAAAATCAAAGGGAAGAAACACCTGTCCCACTGTGAACCATCTCAAGTTTTCGGATTTTTTAAATAACAGAGAAGAAAGCAGTTGTAATCTGCTTGCTTCAACCATTGAAAAGAATTTCTCCTCTTCTAATAAATCAGTCACTTTTGTCAAACACAAAGCCCTAAAAGAAAAATCTCCCTGCAACTTTTCATCCGACAACATGGAAGAATACAATCTTCCTTTTACATTAAACGAGCTGAAATCTGCCTTACTCTCTTGCAGCGATTCCTCTCCAGGTATAGATGACATACATTATCAACTATTGAAACATCTTCCGCGGAAGGTTTGAACATCCTGTTCAGGTATACAACCACGTGTGGACTACAGGTTGCTTTCCACCCTCTTGGCGGAAAGCCCTCATTATTCCCATCCCAAACCTGGAAAAGATCTTTCTAATCCATCTAACTACCGTCCCATAGCTTTGACCAGCTGTGTCTGTAAATTGATGGAAAAAATGGTCAATGCTAGGCTCATGTGGAAACTCCGAAAACCGATGGCCTTTTGGCGAAAGAACAGTGTGGTTTCCGCAAACATCGTAGTACAGTTGACCATTTGATTCGTCTGGAATCTACACTTAGGAACGCTTTTTTTAAACAGACAGCATGCAGTGGCAATTTTTCTTTGACTTGGAGAAGGCCTACGATCCCAAACCTGGAAGTCGGGGATACTTCATGATCTCCACGATCTGGGTTTTCGAGGTCATCTTCGCTTTTTATTCAAAATTTTTTGGCAGAACGACAGTTTCAGGTCCGGGTTGGCACCACTCTCTCTGATGTCCACGAGCAGGAGTTGGGTGTTCCACAGGGGAGCATACTATCTCCTGCCCTCTTTAGTATTAGATCAACAACATTGTTCAATCAGTTCAGCAGGGTTCAGACTGCTCATTGTTTGTGGATGATTTTGCTGTCTACGCAACTGGAAGCCTGTACCCGAGTGTCCAGCGCAGGCTCCAGCTTTGCGTAGATTTAAAAACCATCGGTGGGCGGATGAAAACGGTTTCACCTTTTCTGCTACAAAAACCCAGTGTATTCACTTCCATAATTTCCATCAGTTTTTTCCAGATCCGGAACTTCAAGTAGGGAAATCTCCCATTCCAGCTGTTAAAGAGGCCAAATTTCTGGGAGTCATTTTGACCAAAAACTTAACTTTCTCAGCCATATTAAAAACCTCAAAATGCCTGCCAAAAGGCACTGAATATTCTGCGGGTCGTAGCACACACTGACTGGGGCGCTGATAAGAAAACTTTGTTGCACCCCTACAGAGCCCTGGTCCGTTCTAAACTGGACTACGGTTGTGCTGTGTACGGCTCCGCAAGATCATCTTACCTCAACTCTTGGACCCTATCCACCATCAAGGGCTTCGTCTCTGTCTTGGAGCGTTCCGCACCACCCCTGTGTACAGCCCGTACGCAGAGGCAGGTGAAACCTTCACTGTCCAATCGCAGGCTGAAAACTGTCTTTGAATTATTACATCCGACTGTTCTCAGAACCACAGAATCCTGCCTATGACTGTGTTTTTGACCCTCCGTTCCAAAGTAAGTTTGAAACAAACCCGAAATGTATTCCGCCGTTTGGGCTTCGTATGCAGCCCCACGTGCGGAATGCAGGTATAGACCTGGGAGTAGTTTCCGATTTTTCCAAGTTTCCGGATCAACCCCCATGGACCTTTTTCACACCAGAGATTCGTTTTGATCTCGCAGCTTTCCGTAAGGAGTCTACCAGCTCTCTGGCGTACAAGACTTTGTATGCCGAGCTCTGTTCCAAATTCTCATCCTATCAAAAAGTTTTCACTGACGGTTCCAAGTCTGTGGATGGAGTGGCCTGTGCAGCCTACTGCCCTGGGGCTCCTTCTCAGATATTGTTGGAACATTTCATTCAGATGCTTCTGTCTATTCTGCTGAACTTACTGCTCTAGTATGGCTTTGAAGATAATCTCCATTCTTCGAGGAGGGACTTTTCTGGTTCTGTCGGATTCGCTGTCAGCTTTGGAGGCCATAGCTGGCCGCACCTTCAGCATCCAGAACTTTTACTTTTTTTTTAACTTTTTAGCAAGTTGAAGGCGGACGGTTACAACATTACTCTTGCTTGGGTTCCTGGCCATGTTGGCATCGGGCGGGAACGAAATGGTTGATCGTTTAGCCAAGAACGCCACAAGAGAGAAACTGTCCAACACTTATATCCCCCTGCTCAGATGTGAAACCCAAAATTAACGATTATGTGAGAGACCTCTGGCAGGTAGGATTGGAACACACAGACGAATAACAAACTCTTTCAGATCCATCCAAACCTTAAAGATTCCTCCCATCTACGTCGGGTGGTCGTAAAGAGGGGAAACGGTTCTGTGCCGGCTGCCACCGGCCATTCGTTATTTTACCCATTTTACCTTTTAAAGAGTGAAGAAGCTCCGTGGTGCATTCCATGTCATGCACCACTCACAATGAAACATGTTTTTTAGAGTGTTGGGACTTGCACGATGTGAGACACAAACATTTTACAGCGGAAGTCATGAAGATCCTGTTCAGGGATGTCCCGCCTGACGTGATCCTTGGGTTTTTGAGAGAAATTAACATTTTTCATCTGATTTGAGATTTTACGGAAGAAGGATTTTTAACAAAGTTTCTGGTTCGTTTGTAGACCCATGTCATTTAACGAGATGTGTGAGGGTTTTTTTTTTTTTTTTTTTTTTTTTTTTTTTTTTTTTTTTTATGACTGGTGAGTTGATTTTAACGTGGGTGACAGCCTGATGTGGCCCTCTGCGGTCGGCTGGGCTATAAGCAACATTATCTTATCTTATCTTACCATCTTCCAGCCTCTTCCAACTGGACTGCTGACCTCCGGCATGGCCTTGAAAGCTGTCTTCCAGACCTCCACCTTTGAACAAACAAATAGATTATTGGTTACTCAAGACATCAAAATCCCACAAAACATTCATGCAAATTTCAGCTGAAATGAAGCGAAATAATTAACAATAAAACAGTGTAATCTTAATAATAACTTCATATTTCATTTACTTTCAGGGAGTAAGGCAACATAAGTGTGTGATCAAATGGAAGAACAAATCGCACCTGGTAGTTTACTCTCTGCACGTGCATCTGTAGAGACGACTGACAAGGTGGGAAACAGGCTCCGGTCAGTCCCGTGTACTTCAACAGGTCCCGGGCTGTATCTGCAATCAGTCAAGCACCATCCAATTACACTGAGGATACTAGCCAGTGGGATTTGAGATAAGGTCTCATTTAAAATTGTGGTACATTGACTGCACATCAGTGAAAATACATTGTCCAAACAGTGATAAGATTTAAAAGTAATAGTAAAACTGAAATTAATTAGGATACAACAATTGCTAATTACGTTAAAGCTAAACAGTAACATTTCTTATTTAAATTTAAATCTTCTTACATTTCTCTGAAGAGGTCAACACGAAGCTGGTTGATATTGTCTTGTTGTGGCCGGCCATACAGGCAGCATGTAAAGCGCTCCAGCTGTTGATGGACGTGCTGGGATACTTGGGGCTGTCCAAGTTCTACGAATGTGCTCAGGAAACGAGGGTTCTTCTCCATGATTTTCATTACAGTTTTTTTTCCCTTTCCTTACAAAGGAACTTGTACAGTCACATCCAGAGAAGGCATGGATTCCAAGAAGAGCATTGCACTTCGGTTGTGTCTGCTTCAAAGCAAGATCAGTGATGTTAATGATCCGTCGATGGTTTCCAACTCCTGTGTCAAGGTACACAGTCTTTAAGATGGTGAAGCTGTGGTACAGCAACAACAGGAAAACGTCTGTATCTGAAGCTCTGACAATGATGGCTTTGGCAGTTGGACAGGAGGCAGCTTGGTGAAGCCCTCCGGGGGGTTACGACCTTGTCGTGGTCGGAGGGTTTGCGTGGTCCAGTGATCCCTTAGGCTCTGCTGGCGGGGCATCAATACTTTGAGATAGGCTGTTTTTTCCATACTGCTTCTAGGCCTGAGAGGTGCAGATGCTGTTTGGCCTAAGCGTAACGTGGTAAGGAGTTGATGCCCCTGGTAGGGCTTCCCATGTCAGATAGGCTAAGGGTGAGGATCCTGACTAACAGTAACCCGCCTTTCTCCTTTTCTTGTTTTCTGCCTCCCTTATTTGGCTCTTTTCTATCTTCGTCTCCCCTTCAAGTCTTCTTTTCCACACTCCTTTTCTCTCTGTGGTCTCCTTAAGATCCGCCGCGTTTGCCGTGCGGTGCGACCTGTGTCGGAGGGGAATGAGATCCTGGTGATTGAGAGGGCCAGCGCTCTCAACACATCACTTTGGCTGGACCTCTCCTAGACAGGGAGTACACTTTGGCCCGGGTGTACTAATCGGCTCCCCTTCTTGGGGTTGGGTCAAGACGGGCAGTTCCCCAGCTGGCCAAGTAAACCCCTGCAGTGCTCAGCTCTCTGTTCCCGGGAGTTGAGCATGATCAGGGGGGATAGGGTTGGTTGCTTCTGCTTGTCGTATGTCTCTCCCGAAGCCTGGAAGGGGTCAAGACATTGGTTTTCTTCTTGCCCTGCCCCTTAGTTGGACTCCATAGTGGGGGGGGGGGGGGGGGGGGGGGAGGGGGGGGTGGGTAAGGAGGATGAATCACAAATAAATCAAATATCTCTTTCAAAAACAATCCCCACCCAAAAGGAAAGGAAGCGGCATGCCCCTATTTCATGGAGCGTGATTCGACACGATTCTGAAACGAGATACGACAGAGAACAAGGTTTCTGGCTTCCTGGCTCTGGTGAAGGGACGGAGGCAGAAAAGACCCATTTCAGCTCTGAGCCCTTTTTTGCTATTCAAAAGGGCGTTTCGGCTTGGCATTTGACCCCTCAGTCCGTCAAAAAGGTTGAGGAAAGGATTTCTTCTTTTAGTTCATGTCGATCAAAAAACAATCAGAACACTTTGAGGGCAAACAAAATTAGTGATAGGAGATCAGGTGACTCACCATAAACAGTTAAATTCCTCAAAAGGTGTGATTCGCTGCAGATATCTAACGGGTGTCCTCAAGGCAGAAATAAAAAACAGAATTAACTGGCGTCCCCAGGGTGTGACGGATGTGCGCAGGGTGACAGTCCAAGAAAGGTGGCAGAGAGAGTGGCCACCAACACCCTCCTTCGACCTTCTGCAACCCTGAAGCTGCCTCCGTCCATCAAAAAGTTGGCTACCCTAAACGTCCGTCGTAGAGTTGTTAGTCCCTCCCCGTTGAGGTGCTTCAGAGCCAGTAAGTTTGCCATGTCAAGACCGCTGTTCTGGGCAAGAGGTGTTGCGGTAATTTGCTGCAAGCAAACCCATGATGGGCCGTGACAAGATCCGGCACATTGTGCTAACTGCGGTGGCAACCAACCCTCCTCTTCACGAAACTGCCTCATTGGATTCCAGGAATCCGCTATCAAAGAATCAAAACTGAAAAGAAGATCTCTCCTTTTTCGAAGCCCGCAAGCAGTTGTGGGCAGTCAGACGCGTGTCGCCGACACTTCTTCATATGCTTCGGCCGTTAAAGAAAGTTTCCTACAGTTCAACTCGGTCCAGTCCTGTTCTGTCAGACTGATACTTTACGTTTTCGAAAACATTGCAAGTACGATCTGTCAGTTTTCTGGTTTAGCAAGTCCACCCACCTCCCAACAAAGTGACTGCCCCTGTTGGAGGCAAAGAAATCCGCCACCCCTCAGAACTGCCCAGCAGTCTACAACTTTCTGCTGCTGGCAGATTAAAAAACCAGCAGATTCCCCCTTCGAACTCCTCTGTCCCAGTCCCGTGCGCAAGGGATTCCACCCAGTGTGGAGATGGTGAGATAAGGAAAAACCCTCCTCCATCTCCCCAAATCCAGACTCCACCATCTCTCAAACTCCAGGCCTTTGTCACCTGCGGGCAAAGTCTGCCAGCAGGTTCCAAAGACCAGACACAGTCCAGTTTTTAACTAAGTATAAATCTCTCCATGACGCAGACGTTGAGGAGGAGATGACCTGATCTCTCTCCTTTTCGCCTCTGCACCATGATAGTACCATACTCCATTTGAATATCAGTGGATTAAATTCAACTTTGAGACGCAGCTTCTGTTCAGTCTATACAACCTTCCGATCCGTGGCTCTTCAAGAAACTCAAATTCAAAGCCAGAAGACCTTTACTCTTTCTGGCTATAATATTATTTTAAAAACCTGCACAACCATCCACCGTTTGGGACTGTCGCGGTGTTTCCCTTCTCATACATAAAAACTTTGTTTGTAATTTCTGTCGTCTGTCAACCTCCCTTCAAGCTGTAGCTGCGAGAGTCACTCTCCACAAGCCCTGTGACGATCTTGCTTCCTTTATCTTCCACCTTCGTCCCGGTTTTGTCGTCAGACCTTGTCAATCTTTAGTGGACACTTCCTCGAACCTTTTTGCTGTTTGGGTGACGGTTAACGGTCACACCCCACTTTGGTAGTGCCGTACGTTCATTCCAGAGGTCTGCTATTGAGATATCCTTCGGATTTGGATTTGTGTTGTCTGAACGTCGGATCCAACTTACCTTCACTCTTCCACAGTTCACTTTGTGTTTAAGATTTGTCGTTTGTGACCCCTCGCCGGTCCTGGACTATGAGGTGGTCTGTCCATGACGATCTGCACGGAAGTGACCATTTCCCTGTTCTTTTACAGCCCATATTAACTGAACCCCCTCTGTCTCTCAACCTCGTATATAAGAAAGCAACTGGGATCTATTTGCAGCCACTGTTTTCTAAGAGTTATCCAGACAACTGATTTTTTTCAGAGATCCTGACCCACTGAATCACTGACTAACACTAGATTAAATGTGCTAAGGCCTGTATTCCATGTCCTTCCGATAAAACTTCAAATGCCAAAAACACCTGGTTCGATTCAAATGCCAACAAATTTCCAAGTTAGAAAACGGGCTCAGCGTCAGGTATACCACGACCTTTCGGGTCCCAACGCCGAGCCCATCAGAAACTCCTGTAAATCAAGACACACTTTAAAATCATAAACTCGTCCTGGAGAAGCTTCTGCTCCCAGGCTGACAAATCAAAAACTTCTAAGAAAAAAGTGTGGAACATCATAAAGAAAATCAAAGGAAGAACACCTGTTCACACTGTGAACCATCTCAAGTTTTCGTATTCTTTTAATACAAGAAAAGAAAGCGTTGCTAATCTGCTTGCTTCAACCATTGAAAACGAATTCCTCCTCTTCTAATAAATCCAGTCACTTTTGTCAAACACAAAGCCCAAAAAGATAATCCTCCCTTGGCAACTTTTCATCCGACAACATGGAAGACTACAATCTTCTCTTTTACATTAAAACGAGCTGAAATCGGCCTTACTCTCTTGCAAGGCGATTCCTCCAGGTATAGAAGACATACATTTCAACTATTGAAACATCTTCCTCATGAAGGTCTGAACATCCTGTTTACTGGTCTACAACCACGTGGGACTACAGGTTGCTTTCCCACCCTCTTTGGCGGAAAGCCCTTCATTAGTCCCATCCCCAAAAGAACCTGGAAAAGATCTTCTAAACATCTATCTACCGGCCATAGCTTTGACCAGCTGTGTCTGCAATTGATGGAAAAAAATGGTCAATGTCAAGCTCTTGTGGAAAACTCGAAACCGGATGGCTCTTTGGCGAAAGAACAGGGTGGTTTCCGCAAACTCGTAGGACAGTTGACCATTTGATTCGTCGAATCTACACTTAGAAGTGCTTAATTAAACAGACAGCATGCAGTGGCATTTTCTTTGACGTGGAGAAGGCCTACTATACCACCTGAAGTCAGGATACGCATGATCCCCACGATCTGGGTTTTCGAGTCATCTTCCACTTTTTATTCAAAATTTTTTGGCAGAACGACAGTTTCAGGCCCGGGGTTTTGGCACCACTCTCTCTGAGTCCACGAGCAGGAGTTGGGGTGTTTCCACAGGGAGCATACTAATCTCCTGCCCCTCTTTAGTATTAAGATCAACAACATGTTCAATAAATTCAGCAGGGTTAAAGACTGCTCATTGTTTGTGGATGATTTTGCTGTCCTACGCAACGGGAAAGCCTGTACCCAGTGTCCAGCGCAGGCTCCACTTTGCGTAATAAAATCCATCGGTGGGCGGATAAAAACGGTTTCACCTTTTCTGCTACAAAAACCCAGTGTATTCATTTCCACATATTTCCGTCATTTTTTTCCAATCCGGAACTTCAAGTAGGGAAATCTCCCATTCCAGCTGTTAAAGAGGCCAAATTTCTGGAGTCATTTTGACCAAAAATTTAACTTTCTCAGCCAATTAAAAAACCCACAAACTGCTTGCCAAAAGGCACTGAATATTCTGCGGGTCGTAGCACACACCGACTGGGCCTGATAAGAAAACTTTGTTGCACCTCTACGAGCCCGGGTCCGTTCTAAACTGGACAAACGGTTGTGCTGTGTACGGCTCCGCAAGATCATCTTACCTCAAACTCTTGGACCCTATCCACCATCAAGGGGTTCGTCTCTGCCTTGGAGCGTTCCGCACCACCCCTGTGTACACCTGTATGCAGAGCAGGTGAACCTTCACTGTCCAATCGCAGGCTGAAACTGTCTTTTAATTATTACATCCGACTGTGCTCAGAACCGCAGAATCCTGCCTATGACTGTTTTTTGACCCTCCGTTCCAAAGTAATTTTTAAAAATAACTCGAAATGTATTTCCCCCCGTTTGGGCTTCGTAAAGCACCTCACGTGCGGAATGCAAAGGGATAGACCTGGGAGTAGTTTTTCCCCATTTTCCAAGTTTCCGGATCAACCTCCATGGGCCTTTTTCACACCAGAGATTCGTTCGATCCGCAGCTTTCCGTAAGGAGTCTACCAACTCTCTGGCGTAAAAGGCTTTGTATGCCGAGCTCTGTTCCAAAATTCCCATCCTAAACAAAACGTTTTCACTGACGGGTTTCCCAAATCTGAGGATGGAGTGGCCTGTGCGCCTACGCCCTGGGGCTCCTTCTCAGATATTGTTGGAACATATACATTCAGATGCTTCTGTCTATCTGCTGAACTTACTGCTCTAGTACTGGCTTTGAAGATAATCTCCCATTCTTCGAGGAGGGACTTCTGGTTCTGTCGGGTTCGCTGTCAGCTTTTGGGGGCCATAGCTGGCCGCAACCTTCAGCATCCAAACTTTACTTTTTTTTGAACTTTTAGCAAGTTGAAGGCGGACGGTTACAACATTACTCTTGCTTGGGGTTCCTGGGCCCTGTTGGCATCGGCGGAACGAAATGGTTGAAACGTTTACCAAGAACGCCACAAGAGAGAAACTGTCCAACCCTTATATCCCCTGCTCAGATGTGAAACCCAAAATTAACGATTATTGAGAGACCTCTGGGAGGAGGATTGGAACACACAGACGAATAAAAAACTCTTTCAGATCCTCCAAACCTTAAAAACTTCCCCCTCACTCGGGTGTCGAAAAGGAAACTTTTTTTGCCGCTGCACACCGCCATTCTTTTTACCCATTTTTACCTTTTAAAGAGTGAGGGAAACTCCGTGGTGCATTCCATGTCATGCACCCCCTCACAATAAACATTTCTTTTAGAGTGTTGGGGCTTGCACGATGAGCACAAACTTTTACAGCGGATCCATGAAATTTTCCCTTTTTAGGTGTCCCGCCGGCGTGATCCTTTGGGTTTTTTGGGGAAATTAACATTTTTTATCTGATTTGAATTTTATGGAAGAAGGATTTTTAACAATTTTTTGGGTTTTTTTTTTTTAACATTCATTTAAAGAGAGGTGAAAGGGTTTTTTTTTTTTTTTTTTTTTTTTTTTTTTTTTTTTTTAAAAAGACGTAGTTTTTTTTAAAACCTGACACCCCTGATTGGCCCTCTGCGGTGGGTTTGGGCTATAAGCCAAATGTCTTGTCTTGTTTTTCCGCTGGTGGGGACTATGATTTCCCTTCCCCATGACAAATCTGCACGGAAGGCCATTTCCCTGCCCCTTCTAAAACCCTTTAAAAACTGAACATTTTTTCCCTCGTCTCCATTTTTAAAAATTAAAAAAAGCAAACGGGGACCTCTTTGCACCCACTTTTTTTCAAAGGATTCCAGGACATTTAAAATTTTTTTCAGAGTCTGACCCAGCTGAACCCCCTGCCCTAACATTATATTAAATGTGCTAAGGGCCTGTTTTTCCATTTTCTTCCGAAAAACTTAAAATTCCAAAAACACCCGGTTTCAAAACAGAATCCCAAAAAATTTCAAAATTTTTTTTTTTTTAAAAAAACGGCTCAGGTCGGGTTATACCAACCCCTTCGGGCCCCAACCAAACCGACCCCATCAGAAACCCGTGCTAAATCAAGAACACTTTTAAAATAGTAAACGTGGGCCCTTTAGAAGCTTCTGCTCCGGGTTTGACAAAAAAAAACTTCCCAAAAAAAAAAGTGTGGAACATCATTAAGAAAAAAAAGGGGGAAAACACCTGTCCCACTGGGGAACCCAAACCAATTTTGGATTCTTTAATAACAGAAAAAAGCAGTTGCAAATCGCTTTTCAAAACCATTGAAAAGAATTCCTCCCTTTTTCTAATAAATCAGCATTTTTTGTGAAACACAACCCCTAAAAAAAAATCCCCCCGCAATTTTTTCATCCGACAACAGGGGAAGACTAAAATTTTCCTTTCACATTAAACGAGTTTGAAATCTCCCTTTAAATCTTTTGAAAGCGATTCCTCTCCAGGTATAGATGCCCTTTCTTTAAACAACTATTAAAACATCTTCCGAAAGAAGGTTTTAACTTTCCTTTTTACAGGTAACAACCACGTGGGGCCCCTAAAAATTTTCCTTTCCCACCCCTTGGGGGAACAGCCCTCATTATTCCCACCCCCAAAACCCCCGGGAAAAAAAAAGATCTTTCAAATCCATCTAACAACCGTCCCCAAAATTTGCCCCTTTTGTCTGTAAATTAAATGGAAAAAAAGGCCAAATCCCAGGCTCATGTGGAAACTCCAAAACCAAAGGGCCCTTTTTGGGGCGAAAAAAACAGGGGTGGTTTCCGAAAAACATCGAAAAACTTTTTTGCCCTTTTTGTTTCCCGTCGGGAATCTACATTTAGGAACGCTTTTTAAAAACAGACAGCACGCAGTGGCAATTTTTTCGACGGGGAAAAGGCCCGATACCACCGGAAGTGGGGGAAACTTCAGTTTCTCCAGATCGGGGGTTTTCGAGGTCATCTTCCCTTTTTTTATTAAAAATTTTTTTGGGCAAAACGACAGTTTTGGGTCCGGGGGGGCACCACCTCTCTGATGCCCAGGCAGGAGTTGGGTGTTCCCCGGGGGACAAATGCCCCCCTGCCCTCTTTAGTATTAAAAAAAACAACTTTTGTAAAAACATTCAGCAGGTTCAAACGCTAAATTGTTTGGGGAAAAGTTTTTTGGCCGCTACGCAACTGGAACCCCGGGTACCCAGTGCCAGGCGCAGGCTCCATTTTTGCGTAGAAAAATCCATCGGGGGGGCGGATAAAAACCCCGGTTTCACCTTTTCTGCTACAAAACCCAGTGTATTCCCTTCCAAAATTTTTCCGTCAGTTTTTCCAGATCCGGAACTTTCAAGTAGGGAAAAAACCCCCCCCTTCCCCGGGCGTTAAAGGGGGCCAAAATTTCTGGGACATTTTTGACCAAAAACTTAACTTTCTCACCATATTAAAAACCCCAAAAAAACCTGCCCCCCAAAAAGGCACGAATTTTCCCTGCGGGTCGTAGCACACCCCGACTGGGGCGCTGATAAAAAAAACTTTGTTGCACCTCGACAGACCCTGGTCCGTTTAAACTGGACTACGGTTGGGGCTGTTACGCTCCCCCAAGATAAACCTTCCCTTTCAAACCTTGGACCCAATCCCATCATAAAGGGGTTTCCGTCCTTCGGAGCGTTCCACACCACCCCTGGAAAAAGCCTGTCCCGCAAAGGCAGGAAACCCTTTAAAACTGTTCAATCGCAAAAGGGTGAAACTGTCTTTGAATTAATTATAAACCGACTGTTCCCAAACCCCCAAAAATTCCTGCCTATGACTGTGTTTTTTGGGCCCCCTTTCCCTTCCAAAGTAAGTTTTTAAAAAAAAACCCAAAATTTTTCCCCGTTTGGGGGTTCGAAAGCAGCCTCACTGCGGGAAAGCAGGGATAAACCCGGGAGTATTTTCCCCATTTTTCCAAGTTTCCCGGGGTCAAACCCCCATGGACCTTTTTCACACCCGAGATTCGGTTTTTTATCTCGCAGCTTTTTCCCCCAAGGAATCCCACCACTCTTGGGGTACAAGGCTTTGGGATTCCGAGCTCTTTCCCAAATTCCCCCCTATCAAAAAATTTTTTACTGACGGTTCCAAGTCTGAGGATGGAGTTTGGGCCTTTCACCTAATCCCTGGGGCCCCCCCTTTCCCCCCCCCCCAAAAAATTTGTTGGAACAAATACATTTTAGATTCCCTTCTGTCTATTCTGCTGAAATTACTGCTCAAAATACGGGTTTAAAAATAATCCCCATTCTTTGAGGAGGGCTTTCTGGTTTTTTTCGGATTCGCTGTCAGCTTTGAGGCCATAAACGGGCCGCAACCTTCAGCATCCAGAAAATTTTTCTTTTTTTTTAACTTTTTAGCAAGTTGAAGGGGGAAAGGTTAAAAACATTAAATCCCTTTCTTGGGTTTTCCCGGCCCTGTAGGCATTTGGCGGGGAAAGAAATGGTTGATCGTTTTGCCAAGAAAACCCCCAAAGAGAAACTGTCCCAAAAATTTATTTTTCCCCTGTTCAAATTGGGAAAACCCCAAAAATTAAAAAAAAATTATGTGGAACCTCTGGCGGAGGATTGGAACACCAGACCGGGGTAAAAAAACCCTTTTTAGAAACCTCCAAACCCTTTAAAGGGCTTCCTCCCATCCACCGGAAGGGCGTAAAGAGGAAAAGGTTTTTGTGCCGGGTGCACACCGGTCATTCGTATTTTTCCCCCCTCTTTCCCTTTTTTTAAAAGTGAAGAAGCTCCTGGGGCATTCCATGCATGCGCCAAATCACAAAGAAAAAATGTTCTTTTAAAAGTTTGGCCCTTTCCCCGATTGAGACCCCAAACATTTTTCAGCGGAGTCCCCGAAGATCCCCGTTCAGGGGGGTCCCCCTGATGTGATCCCCTTTGGGGTTTTTTAAGAAATTAACATTTTTCATCTGAATTTTAGATTTTACGGAAGGGAAGGGTTTTTTAAAAAAGTTTTTGGTTCGTTTGTAGACGGGTGTCCCTTTTAAAAAGAGATTTGAAAATTTTTTTTTTTTTATTTTTTTTTTTTTTTTTTTTTTAATTTTTTTTTTTTTTTAAAAGACTGGTGAGTTGATTTTAACTTGGGGAAAAGCCCCGATGGGCCCTCTGGGGGTCGGGTGGGCTAAAGCAACATTATCTTTTCTTTTTCTCAGATATTGGTTGCAACATAAATTCCCGATGCTTTTTTTTCCCAATTTTGCTGAACTAAATGCTCTAGTAAATGGCTTTTAAGATAATTTTCCCATTTTTTTGAGGAGGGACTTTCTGGGTTCTGTCGGGTTCGCTGTCACTTTGGGGCCATACTGGGCCCAAAACCCTTAACCTCCAGAACTTTTTAAATTTTTTTTTAACTTTTTAAACAAGTTTAATCGGCCCGGGTTTCAAAAATTTCTCTTCCTTGGGGTTTCCCGGCCATGTTTTCATCGGGGGAACGAAATGGTTGATCGTTTTTCCCAAAAAACGCCCCCCCAAAAGAGAAAAATGTTTCCCAAAACTTATATCCCCTCTCAAGTGAAACCCAAAAATTTAAAGATTATGTGAGAGGGCCTCTGGCAGGAGGATTGGGAAAACACAAACAATAACAAACTCTTTCAGATCCGTCCAAAAAACCCTTAAAAAACTTCCTCCCCCTACGGGCCCGGGGGGTCGTAAAGAGGAAACGGTTCTGTGCTGGCTGCATTCCGGGCCCTTCGATTTTAAACCCCTTTTTACCTTTTTAAAAAAGGGGAAAAGCTCCCTGGTCAAATTTCCCTTCATGCACCAACCCCAATGAAACAATTTCTTTTTGGTGTTGGGGCTTGCACGAAGTGAGACACAAAAAATTTTACACGGATCCCTTTAAGATCCGTTCAAAGGGGTGTCCCGCCACGTGATCTTTGGGTTTTTTTTAGGGGAAATTAACCATTTTTCATCCCCGATTTGAGATTTTTCCCGGGAAAAAGGATTTTTAACAAAGTTTCTGGTTCGTTTTTTAAAAAGTTCATTTTTTCGAGATGTGGGGAAAAGGGTTTTTTTTTTTTTTTTTTTTTTAAATGACTGGTGGTTGTTTTAAAAGTGGTGACAACCCTGATTGGGGGCCCCCTCGGTCGGCTGGGCCCATAAGCAACATTACTTATTTTTATCTTTCCGACCCTATCCCTGGGAGGGTGGGCTGTCTTCCCACATGACCTCTAACCGGTAGGGTGGGGTCTGCTTCTACATGACCTCAAAAACAGTGCAGGGGGGTCGTCCCTTTTACCCTGACCTCATCATGGCCGGGGGGGGTTTTGTTTCTACATGGGCCTCTATCAGTGCATGGGGGTTTTCTTCCTACAGACCTCCCCCCTTTTCCCCAAGTGCAAATTTGGGGGTCCCCCCTTCCCCCACATGACCTCTCTCAATGCAGGGTGGGTCTGTTTTTCCCAAAAAGACCCAAGGGAGGGAGGGTCCCCTCTTTCTAAAATGACCTCCCCCCGGGGGTTTTTCGACCTTGTTTGTGGTCGGGGGTTTGCGTGGTCCCGTGGGTCCCTTTGTGGGTCGCTGGGGGGGGCATCAATAAATTGGGGATAGCTGGGTTTTTTTTATACTGCTTCTAGGCCTGAGAGGGGCAATGCTGTTTTGGGCCCAAGCGTAACGTGGGAAGGGGTTTGATGCCCCGGGAGGGCTTTCCCCCCGTCCCAAAAGGCCCAAGGGGAGGGTCCTGACTAAAAAACCCCCTTTCCTTTTCTTTTTTTCCCGCCTTTCCCCTTTTTTGGCCCTAATTTTATTTCCCTTTGACTCCCCCTTTAAGTTCTTTTTCCCCACTCCTTTTTTTCTCGTGGTCTCCTTTTTAAACCGCCGCTTTGCCGCGGGGCGACCCGGGGTCCAGGGGAAAAAGAAAAACTGGTGATTGAGAGGGCCCGCGCTCTCAACACAAACACTTTTTGGGTCGGACCCCCCTAGAAAAGGGGGTACAAAAATTTTGGGCCCCGGGTGTACAAATCGGCTCCCCTTTTTGGGGGTTGGGTCAAGAGGGGCAGTTCCCAGCGGCCAAGTAAACCCCTGCAGTGCTCAGCTCTTGTTCCCGGGAGTTGAGCATGATCAGGGGGGATAGGGTTTGGTTGCTTCGCTGTCGTATGTCTCTCCCGAAGCCTGGAAAGGGGGTCAAGACATTGGTTTTTTGGGCCCCTGGCCCCTTAGTTGGACCCCAAGGTGGGTGGGTAAGGGAGGGATAAAATATACTAAAATACACATGGCTTTTTCAAAACACATCCCCCAAAAAAAGGGAGGAAGGCAGCATCCCCTATTTCAGGGGATTTCGATTCTGACAGCGTTTCGGATATGGAGATACGACGGGAGACAGGTTTCTGGGTTCCTGGCTCGTTATGGAAGGAACGGAGCAAGAAAGCCCCCTTTCAGCTTTGAGCCCATTTGCTATCCAAAGGGCTTTCAAGGTATAGCAGGTGCCTCGGTCATCACGAGGTTGAGATGGTTCATTTCTTTTTCAATGCAAGCCCAACAAACAATCTAAAACAGCTGCTGAAAGCAACTAAACTAGTGGACAGGGAGATCAATGTAACTCCCCACAAACAGTTAAATTCATCTAAAGGCGTGATTCGTTTGCCGGGATTTATCAGGAGTCTCAGAGGCAGAAATCAAAACGGAGCTGGCATCCCAGGGTGTGACGGAGGGCGCAGGGTGACTGTCAAGAAGGGTGCAGAAGAGTGGCCACCAACACCCTCTTTCTGACATTCTGCAACCCGGTGCGCCTCGGTCATCAAAGTCGGCTACCTGATGCCCGGGTTCAGTTGTACGTTCCGTCCCCGTGAGGTGCTTCCGATTGCCAGAAGTTTGGCCTGTCAGAGACCGTTGTTCTGGGCAGGAGGTGTGTGGTATTTGCTGCAAGGCAACCCATGATGGGCCGTGTAAGATCCGGCACATTGTGCAAACTGCGGTGGCGACCATCCCTCCTCTTCACGGAATTGTCCTCTGTGGATTCAGGAATCTGCAATACAAAGGGTTAAGACAGAAAGAAGATCCCCTTTTCGAAGCCCGCAAGCAGGTTGTGGGCAGTCAGTCGCCGACAGCTTCTTCGTATGCTTGGGCCATAAAGAAAGTTCCAACAGTTCCAACTCGGTCAGTCTGCTGTCAGACTGATAACTTTACGTTTTTCGAAGACTTTTGCAAGGAAAAACTGTCAGCTCTGGGGGAAGCAGGTCCACCACCTTCCAAACCAAAGTGATGCCCTGGTGGAGGCAAAAAATCCGCCCACCCCTCAGACTGCCCAGCAGTCTACAACATCTGCTGCGGGGCAGATTAAAAAACCAGCACCCCCCCTCGAACTCCTCGCCAGTCCCCGTGCGGGCAAGGGAGTTCAACCTAGTGTGGAGATGGTGGAGTTGAGGAAAAAACCTCCACCGTCCCCCAAACCCCAGACCTACTTCACCTGTTGGCAAGTCTGCCAGCAGGTCTGCAGATAGTCCAGTGAAATTAAGCAACAAATTTACAGCTTTAGCACAGATGTGAGGAGGAGATGACCTGATCTCTCTCCTTTTCGCCCTCTGCACCATGGATAATACAATATTCCTGGAATATCCGTGGTCTAAATTCCAACTTCGAGGAGCTGCAGCTTCTGTGTCAGTCTCTAAAACTTCTGTCGTGGCTCTTCAAAAACTCAAATCAAAGCCAGAAGACCTTTACTCTTTCTGGTTTTAATATTCTTTCGAAACCTGCACAACCATCCACGTTGGGCTGTCGGGCGGTGTTCCCCCTTCTCCTACACAAAACTTTGTTGTTTTAGTCCTGTCACTCTGTCTACCTCCCTTCAGGCTGTAGCTGCGAGAGTCACTCTCCACAAGACTGTGACAATCTGTTCTCTTTATCTCTCACCTTCTGTCCCGGTTTGTCCGTCAGGACCTTGTCAGTCTGATAGAGGAACTCCCTCGACCTTTTTTGCTGTTGGGTGACTTTAACGGTCACAATCCTCTTTGGGGTTGTGCCGGTACGTCACCCAGAGGTCTGCTAATTGAGGGATGTCCTTTCAAGCTTGGTTTTGTGTTGTCTGAATGACGGATCTGCAACTTATCTCCATCTTCCTCAGGTTCACTTTCGTTTTTTGGATTTGTCGGTTTGTGACCCTCGCTGGTCCGGGACAAATGAGTGGTCTGTCCATGACGATCTGCACGGAAGTGACCATTTCCCTGTCCTTCTACAACCTGAAAAATAACTGAAACGTCTGTCTCTCAGCATTTAAATTATAAGAAAGCAAACTGGGATCTATTTGCGCCACTGTTTCTAAGGAGTTCCAGGACACTGATTTTTTCAGAGTCCTGCCCCAGCTGAATCACTGACTAACACTAGGGATTAAATGTGCTAAGGCCTGTATTCCATTTCCCTTCCGATAAACTTCAAATGCCAAAAACACCCTGGTTCGATTCAGAATCCCAACAAATTTCCAAAGTGAGAAAACGGGCTCAGCGTCAGGTATACCAACGACCTTCGGGTCCCAACGTCGAGCCCATCAAAAACTCCGTGGCTAAATCAAGACACTTTTAAAATCGTAAACGTGGGGTCCGGGAGAAGCTTCTGCTCCAGGCTGACATCCAAAACTCTAAGAAAAAAGTGTGGAACATCTTTAAAGGGAAAATCAAAGGGAAGAACACCTGTCCCACTGTGAACCATCTCAAGTTTTCGGATTCTTTAATAACAGAAGAAAGCAGTTGCTAATCTGCTTGCTTCAACCATTGAAAAGAATTCCTCCTCTTCTAATAATCAGTCACTTTTGTAAAAAACAAAGCCCTAAAAGAAAAATCATCCTGCAACTTTTCTTTCCGAAAAAACATGGAAGACTACAATTTTCCCTTTCACATTAAACGGCTGAATCTGCCTTACTCTCTTGCAGCGATTCCTCTCCAGGTATAGATGACATTCATTATCAACTATTGAAACATCTTCCGCAAGAAGGCTGAACATCCTGTTACGGTTTATACAACCACGGTGGACTACAGGTTGCTTTCCACCCTCTTGGGCGGCAGCCCTCATTATTCCCATCCCAAACCTGGAAAAGATCTTTCTAATCCATCAACTACCGTCCCATAGCTTTGACCAGCTGTGTCTGTAAATTGATGGAAAAAATGGTCAATGCTAGGCTCATGTGGAAACACGAAACCGATGGCCTTTTGGCGAAAGAACAGTGTGGTTTCCCGCAAACATCGTAGTACAGTTGACCATTGATTCGTCTGGAATCTACACTTAGGAACGCTTTTTTAAACAGACAGCATGCAGTGGCAATTTTCTTCGACTTGGAGAAGGCCTACGATACCACCGGAAGCCCGGGATACTTCAATGATCCCACGATCTGGGTTTTCGAGGTCATCTTCCGCTTTTATTTCAAAATTTTTTGGCAGACCGACAGTTTTCAGGCCCGGGGTTGGCACCACTCTCTCTGATGTTCCACGAGCAGGAGTTGGGTGTTCCCCAGGGGAGCATACTATCTCCTGCCCTCTTTAGTATTAAAATCACAACATTGTGAAATCAGTTCAGCAGGGTTCAGACTGCTCATTGTTTGTGGATGATTTTGCTGTCTACGCAACTGGAAGCCTGTCCCCGAGTGCCAGCGCAGGCTCCAGCTTTGCGTAGATAAAATCCATCGGGTGGGCGGATGAAAACGGTTTCACCTTTTCTGCTACAAAAACCCAGTGTATTCATTCCCATAATTTCCGTCATTTTTTTCCAGATCGAACTTCACGTCGGGAAATCCCCCATTCCAGCTGTTAAAGAGGCCAAATTTCTGGGAGTCATTTTCGACCAGAAACTAAACTTTCTCAACCACATAAAAAAACCTCAAAACTTCTTCCAAAAGCTCTGAATATTCTGCGGGTCGTAGCGCACACAGACTGGGGCGCTGATAAGAAAACTTTGCTGCACCTCTACAGAGCCCTGGTCCGTTCTAAACTGGACTAGGGTTGTGCTGTCTACGGCCCGCAAGACCCTCTTACCTCAAACTTTTGGACCCTATCCACCATAAAGGGGCTTCGTCTTTTGTCTTGGAGCGTTCCGCACCACCCCTGTGTACAGCCTGTACGCAGAGGCGGGCGACCTTCGTGTCCAACCGCAGGCGGGAAATGTCTTTGAATTATTACATCCGACGTTCTCAGAACCGCAGAATCCTCCCTATGACTGTGTTTTTGACCCTCCGTTCCAAAGTAAGTTTGAAAATAACCCAAATGTATTCCGCCGTTTGGGCTTCGTATGCAACCTCACGTGCGGAATGCAGGTATAGAACTGGGAGTAGTTTTCCGATTTTTCCAAGTTTCCGGATCAACCTCCAGGACCTTTTTCACACAGAGATTCTTTTTCGATCTCGCAGCTTTCCGTAAGGAGTTTTCCAGCTCTCTGGCGTACAAGGCTTTGTATGCCGAGTTTCCTGTTCCAAATCCCCATCCTATCAAAAGTTTTCACTGAGGGTTTCCAAGTCTGAGGATGGAGTGCCTTTGTGCACCTACTGCCCGGGGGCCCCTTCTCAGATTTTGTTGGAACAAATACATTCAGTTTGCTTCTGTCTATTCTGCTGAACTTACTGCTCTAGTACTGGCTTTGAAGATAATCTCCCATTCTTCGAGGAGGGACTTCGGGGTTCTGTCGGATTCGCTGTCAGCTTTGGAGGCCATAGCTGGCCGCAACCTTCAGCATCCAGACTTTTACTTTTTTTGAACTTTTTAGCAAGTTGAAGGCGGCGGTTACAACTTTTACTCTTGTTTGGGGTTTCCCCTGGCCATGTTGGAATCGGCGGGAAACGAAATGGTTTGATCGTTTAGCCAGAACGCCACAAGAGAGAAACTGTCCAACACTTATATCCCCTGCTCAGATGTGAAACCCAAAATTAACGATTATGTGAGAGACCTCTGGCAGGAGGATTGGAACACACAGACGAATAACAAACTCTTCAGATCCGTCCAACCTTAAAGACTTCCTCCCATCTACGTCGGGTGGTTCGTAAAGAGGAAACGGTCTGTGCTGGCTGCACCCCGGGCCATTCGTATTTTACCCATTCTTTCCTTTAAGAGTGAAGAAGCTCCGTGGTGCATTCCATGTCATGCGCCACTCACAATGAAACAGTTCTTTTAGAGTGTTGGACTTGCACGATGTGAGACACAAAATTTTACAGCGGAGTCCATGAAGATCCGGGTTCAGGGATGTCCCGCCTAAACGTGATCCTTAAGTTTTGAGAGAAATTAACTTTTTTCATCTGATTTAAGATTTTACGGAAGAAAGATTTTTAACAAAGTTTTGGTGCGTTTGTAGACGATGTCATTTAACGAGATGTGTGAAATTTGTGTGTTTTTTTTTTTTTAATGACTGGTGAGTTGATTTTAACGTGGTGACAGCCCTGATGTGGCCCTCTGCGGTCGGCTGGGCTAAAAGCAACATTATTTTATCTTATCTTCTACATGACCTCTATCGGTGCAAGGTGGTCTGTCTTCTCCCATGACCTCCCCTTCTATGCCCAGGGTGGGTCTGTCTTCTACAGGGACCTCTATCAGTGCAGGGTGGGTTTGTCTTCTCCATGACCTCTCTCAGTGCAGGGTGGTCTGTTTCTACATGACCTCTCCCTCTCTAAATACAGGGGGGGTCTGTCTTCTCCATGACCTCTCTCAGTGCAGGGGGGGTTCTGTCTTCTACATGACCTCTCCTCTCTAAGTGCAGGGTGGGTCTGTCTTCTACATGACCTCTCTCAGTGCAGGGTGGTTCTGTCTTCTACATGCCCCTTATCAGTGCAGGGTGGGTCTGTCTTC